>VOMN01023067.1:0-65392 GCA_014899125.1 Orchestia grillus | reverse complement strand
TAATCGCATCAACCGCCTTTTTCTCCTCCTTCATGGTCTCAGCCTCGGGGTGGATAAGTATGAAGGTAATATTTAAAGTGCATTGAAATACACTTGTAAAAAACTCTTATTTTCAAAGTTTCTTTTCCGTTTTGATGTAATTTTCACCTATTTCGATTTCTGTTTCGTAATCGATTTTTTTCAACTTTTTTATGTAACCTGCCATAAATTTTGAAATTTTACTTGCTTTCCTTCTTTATGGCAATATTGTTTTTTATTCCATTAGGAGTGGCGTGAAATATTTCGAGGCTTTTTATCTGTAAGGTCCCTCACACCTCGCTGGAAACACACCTCCGACTTAACCTCTTTTTGCTCTGCTTCGCGGTCCATTCAAACGAAAACATTCGCTGGAATTGTGTTCGGAACTTTATAATCGCTTCATCTGTTATTGGATTCGCACCGCCACTCCGAGGAGCACCAGTCTCGTGGCACGAAGCCTCTCCTCGCACTCCTAAAAAACACGATGCATTTTTGTCGCACTTCAAGTGATCGAAATCACGCGCACCGCAGACTCCGTTCTCCTGCGCAGACTCCGGCGCGCCGCAGCCGCCCCCTCGTTTTCTGGAGGTTTTCGATTGCACGCGCAATCCAATCGGCGCGTCACTCTTGACTGCGCAGCTCGAAAGCGCTTCCTTCTCCTCGAGCTGTGTTGTGCCAGACTGCCTGTGCGGTGTGGTTGTTCTTAAGGAAAAACTTTTCCTGCTAAATTCCATGAAAATTCTGAATAGAAGAATTGACAATTTTCTGTCGTGGCTAATCGATGTGGGAAAAATAGAGTTTGCCTCCATAAGAAATTCAAAGGATTTGGAGGATGTGCTTTCACGCGTCTGACTGACGCGTCTTCTTGTGATCTATTGCTTCGGTTGAGTGGAAATCCCATTCAAGCTCTTGAAAATGAAAGTAAAATTAAGTGATGTAGTTTATGTGTTGGGTACATCACCCTCTTCACAATCCTGTAAAATTTGAAAAAGGGCCTTCTAGTTATTAGAGTGCGATTGACATGGGTATGGTGAAAATTTGATCTTGCTAAAATTAGGCTTTCAGACCAAACCTTAAGGAAAATGTCGCTTTTAACTGATGCAACGTCGCAATAACTGTGCGTCGATGTTCACGTTGATCACGCACAAAACGTACCTGCGTACATTATTTTGGTCGCGTACAAAACGTGCCTGCGTACATTATTTTGGTCACGTACAAAACATACGTGCAAGCATTAGTATTGATGATGATCACAACGTACGTGTTTACATCCGCTTTCACCAAGCTCAAAGTGAATGCAATAGGATTTGAAAAATTTTCATTCATTCATACTCTCAGTTTATGAAAGTTTTTCCTTCTTGTCTCGTGGGAATAACAGTTGATGGAAAGGTGCGCTCGATGTTTTCCTATTGACCGGCATTTGGTAAATTTACACGTTGTTTTTATTTCGATATTTCTCGAACATTTATCGGTTCTCGTTGCCTCATTTAGCCTTTGAATTAAATTCTGAGTATTAGGCAACGGAATATTGCACGTCTTTCTCTTCTTGTACTTATATTATACAGGTTTTTTGTTCAAAGCTTTACGGTTTCCTTTTATTTAAGCTTGGGGTACAGGTGATTTTTTTTGTTCTTTCGCCTCACACTTGTTCTTTGCTGATGTATTTGCTTCGTGCGAATACCGCGCGACACAACGTGCAGGAGTGGCCGAGGTGTTTTCTAAAATGGTTTTTGAAGGGATGTCTTTTTTACGAAATGTTTTTTTGATTAAATTTTTGAAACGGTTTCTTCTCTAAAGATGAAGTATTTCTGAAGACAATTTTTGACGAAATTGTTTTTCAGAAAAATTGTATTTTTGAAGAGATGGTCTTTTAAATGATGTTTCTTACACAGAAAGTTCAATGCTTCAACAGCGTAATTTTTGAGCTCACAAGTGGGAACGACTATTTGCTCTAGACACATGGAGCCAATTTTTTCAAGAAAAATATTAATTGAAACGCTGCAAGGAAATTTATTAGCCAGGCGATCTTGCTTTTTTCATGAAAAATTATTCAGTCTTTAAAAGTTTTGATCTTTGGGTCGGGAGAGTAACTTGCATCTTTCACTAAAGTTCAAATAGTCCTAACAACTCTTTTCGAAGTGTTATTGCATACGGGTTGATGCACCCGCCAAAAATGGCGTGGCAAATGATGTTAATCTCTTAAGATGCAGTCTTATTGATGGTAACTCTGACTTGAAGTCATATTTTCAGTATCACTGATATGGACTGCGTTATCTTACAGTCTCGCTGATTCAAAATACAAACCCGAGAATTTGCTCGTTTTAGATCCTTAAGAACGGGTCAGAGAGACGGACGGACTAAGCAAGCAACACTGGGTTATTATTATTATGCCTATAGGGGGATTGTTGAGCCGAGAGTCTTTCTCATCACAAAAGAATTTCCTGGACGATCAGATGGACAGCGTTTGAGCTCAAATCCTTGTTGACGGCTGAATTTTCAAATAACTGAAATTCTTTTCTCGAACCAATTATTTACTGATTCCCGACTCATGATGTGTAATGTTATCTTGCAAGAACTACTTGAGACATGCGGTGACCGTGTACGCTGTCCTCCTTCTGGGAATAGCGTCCGAGTTAGAGCAGATAGAACACAGATCCTGGAGCGAACGGTTCTCGAGGCGAAAGGCCTGATCAGCCTCTCCGCCGACTAAACAAAATACTTGTGTAAATGAACCTCCACCGCCTACATTAGTTTCTTCAATTTCTCCACTTCCTTTTTTTTTTTGATGAATGAAGAGAAGTAAGTTCACGTTTCCACCCTGGGGACGATATAATTCTGAGTCCTGTTAGGGTCCCCTGATTCTGATAAATTATCGATGAGAATTAATACACCTGCCATGTCGCGTGTCCTTCGAACCCGTCACGAGTCCGTCAGGTTAATTAAATAAAACAATTCTACAATTGAAATCCCGAAAAGGGACACCCGTTACATTAGAACCACCGTCATTGCTTTACTTCTGCTTTATCTAACTTTTTAACTCATTATTATGGGTATCAAACAAAACTGATGTTCATAGAACTGGAAAGTGTTGCGTCACTGATTGTCGCTGCCTCATCATTTCAAAGTGACCGTTTTATGAGAACTCCATCCGCAACATTACCTGCATTTCTTGCTCATGTAGCCTCTTTTTTTATTGGCCATCAATTTTAGAGTGCAATGCCTTTTGTCCGAGCCTAATGAGCGAAACTTTTATATTCCTCGAGCGGCGCTCACAGAGCCACTTTTAATTGTGTAATGAAGCTGTTGTGCGAAATGAAGAGTGCTGCTGTGAGGCCGCTGCGGCGTGGTGACCGCCGTGAGCGCACAGCCACGCCCTGTGAAGAGCTCTGCTCCAAGCGGCGGTTGCTTTCCCTCTTGTCGTGCGCATTGTTTCTCGGGGAGGCGGTTGTCTCGACACAGTCGTGATAATGTGAGCTCGGTTACACTTGCCTTCATTGACATTAGCCGTGAGCAGATCGTGCTCAACGTGTTTACAGAGTTCAACGTGTTCGATGTGTTCACCATGTTTGGCAAGTTAATTACGTTTAACACGTTCAACAAGCTCAACACGTTCAACAAGCTCAACACGTTCAACAAGTTTAACACGTTCGACAAGTTTAACACGTTCGACAAGTTTGACACGTTCGACAAGTTTGACACGTTCGACAAGTTCAACACGTTCAACAAGTACAACCCGCTCTCCGCGGCCAGACAGCTCGCCAAGAACCGAGTTTATTGCAGTTAATTTCCCCTGTTCAGTGACTGCGTGATGTGACTGCAGCGAGCATGCTTTCAGCCCCTAAGTTACGAGGCTTCAAGTCGTCGTTTCTAGCAAAAATAACAAAGCTTTTGTCTACTGTAAACACTGACGATCAATTACGTTGCTCAACGCTGCTCTGGGCTGTGTTGGCTTCGTGTCGTTAGCGCTTCTCTTTCGAAATTTTCATGATGAATTCAAGATATTAGCGGCTCCCTCCTTTTGACGACTCTATGTATGTTCTTGCGTCGAGTTTCTTGTACACTCGAAACACAACCACCGCTTTCATGTCGTTCTGTTTTGCAAAAGGGTGTTGTGAAGCGAAAACCCTAATACTATCATTACAATTATTCAATTAGGAACTCGTGCTCTTGTCTCTGGAGTGTGAACTGTGCTGGATGAGTTGCAACACAGCCCGGTGCGCTCAAATGGCTTCAGTTCACTCAGCAGTTCTGGGAAGAGAGCAAAACCTCGCGGAGGCAACACTGTGCCCGGTGTCAGGCCCCCCAGTTGCCGGGCTCAATGAAGTTCCTCCCTCTCCTTCGCTCCTGACAGGTTCGTGGCCGCTGGGCATCATTAGCCCGTCAGGCTACGGAATTCGATTTGATCAATGCTAAATTTCTCATATCAATCCAAAATCTCTCACATGGCAGAAAATTGTAAATATATTACCATTTACATTATGATTTGGTATATTAATGTAAGGTAAACAGAATGTAGATATAATTCTTGGGTACTAAAATACATAGAAATTTATGGCATTTTATTCACAGCACGCTGGCGGGGAGTGGGTCAATAAATTCAGGTACTAGTTTAATCGAACTTATACATATGAAATAAAGCAGTTGTCCTGTGGGCGCATGTCTACCTTAAAACAGTGTTGAAAATCATATATAGCACAGCGTTGATGCAGTACTCTTTTTATAGCTTAGTGGCTTATACAGGTGCTTCACTAGCACCAATGTTAAATGCTACATTTACACGTGTGCTAAATAATTGTACTTTGCTTGAAAATATCGTAAAAGTCAGCGAATCCAACAGTCATTCGGTAAGTGTCATAGTATTTGTGCATCGATGGGGCAAGATCAGGAAACCCAACCTGAGCGGCTTGTTACTCCTTCCAACCTGGTTTGTGCATTTGTGTGCCAGTCAAAGCGCACCAATACAAAATCCCGTGTTGAAAATGTTGAATGAAACATTAGGCGATCATCTCAACAAAGCTCGTGCAGTGAACGCAATTTCCCCACGAGTTCTGCGAGAATTGTTGGCAGAAGCCGATCAACTCCGGCGGGCGTAGAGCGTGTCGGCGCTGAAACTTGGAGAGCGGCCCTCTCGTGTTGGTGGCACTGAGCGTAGCAGTCTGTGATCGTTGTTAGCCTGCGGTGTCATGTGACGCAACGAACGCTTCATAATCCAAGCAGGTGGTGCGCCAGAGCTGGCAAAATGGGCTCATTATTCAAGTTGAAGCTTTTCGCCGAAACGTCGTCCTTGAAATATTTCTCGACGAGGGTCCGGCCATTTCGCCTTGCGTAAGTCATTATTCTTTAATGACACTTCCATTTTATAGACATTAAATTGCTTTTGTTGTTTTGAGAACCTTTTCAGAATGTTCAAATTTTTCGGTTTTTACCCACACCAAGTGTGTTGTTGTTTTTGTAGCCGATTTTAACTTTTGTTTTTAATGTCTACCTTGAAAAGAAATCTGAACATTGAGAATCTTCCATTTCACAAACGTGTACGTGTGTTTCGTTATTTTCTTAAACGGGTCGGAAAAATGGCCAAGCTCTTTTCAAAAAGATGAGTAGGAAAAAAATTGTGTCCGTGCAAACTTTCATGTGACTCAAAGATTCATTCATTGCGAATGTACTAGACTCATGAAATAGATTTACGGAAACTGACTCCCAGCTTTGACATAGCACCAAGCCCACCAACCCTGCTCGAGTTCTGCCCTGCCAAGGCACGACAATCCCCACAAAGTCCCATGCATAAAGTAAGCCTGGGGCCGTCCACGCCCATACATCCTCGCTAATTTCTCACGCAACTTACAGAAGACAAAAACTCGCGCCGTTATTGCCTGCGTCGTTCTCCTTAAAAACGACGACATAAGAAATGCAGTTCAAGGATGATTGCTTCAATATTTCCCAGCTGTTACGTTTTCTACTTGTGATCTAGTACCGCGTTTACGACGTCTTGTGTTTTAATGGTCGAGTGAAAGCAGCGTTGGGGAGTAGCTATACGCTAGTCAGTACGTCACGGCGCTTGGGCGGGTCAATTACTCTGAATAACATTCATCGCAATAGACTTGTATTCATTTTAAAAGCATTGCATTAACGTCGCACGATCTCCAAAGTTCACACACTCTATGATGGCATTTACAGCTCAGCTAGATAGACTCACGAAAATTGGAGTTTGTTGATTGCTTACATTTTTTTTTAAGATCATTAGACCTCACTTTCTGATGATTTTGCTGCATTTACGAATAGAATAATTTTTTAGATAGTTACGTGAAAGATTGTCAGAATACATCGAATAAATTTTCATACCTCGAGAACATCGTCTCCAGTCAGACCACCATTTAACACTGGACAGGAGCACTGCATCACCCGTCGTAATCCAGTCTGACGAACACATTTACGCCTAGAGGAAAATAAGGGCGATCCTCGGCACTTGGTGTACTTATTCTAAGATCCGTTTGATTTGCGTTGAAAAAATTCAGCTCCAAATATTTGAAATACGTGCTCTTAACGTAAGAGCCCCCTTAAAATAGAAAATATAATTTTAAACACAAATCAAACGTTGCCTAAAATGAGTACGTCATGTGTCGAGGATAGCTTGTAACTCGCTTGAACTTTAGTCCTTGATGTGCGTCAAGGAGTGCGAGTCGTACGTAGGAAATGCTTTGCTTGATGGCCGGACGCGCCGAGCCACTCTCTCACTAATGGCTGCCCATTTCGAGGGCTAGTCTTCGAAATGCTAAGTCAAAGATTGACCGCAGTCATTATACGTAAAATTGTATTGTACTATGAATCGTAAAGTTAAGTAGATTCAATTGAAATGGAAGTGAAGTTTGTTCATAACTGATCTTTCTTAATTGGCATATGTGTAGTTTCATATTGCGTGACGTATTCTGAAAGTTTTGTTATCGTTCATGATGCTTCTCACTGCCCTGGTGGCCGCTGTGCGTCCACGTACGGTCTGTATGCCCGACGGTGGCCGTGTGAATGAAACAACCATGGCTTCTCCATAAGTCGACAGTCCTTTGACGACAAGTCTATTTCACCTGCTGGAGCTAATTTAAGAATTGATCCGGCATGCTAACTTCCATCCAAAAGTTGACTTCTCCAATCAAACGATATAATTAAATATACTTGACCACAAGCTTTTGAGAAGATGATTGCTGTCAAAATCATATTGTGATAGATTCTTCAAGTTACTCGTATTGAACACTTCGCATAATTTTATGGACGGGTTCGCATTGGAAACAGTCTAGACTTAAGACAGCTGCCGTGCACCCTCAAGCTTGGGGGTGACTGCAGTTCGCGCCTCCGCCCCAGCAGTTTGACTGAGGGGCCGAGTGCTTCGATTGGGTCCGTAAGATTGACTCCTTTACGCCTTGAATCTTTTGTCGCAGTATATTGAACTTTTTCCTTCGGTGTTAGTGTATTTGAATGAAGAAAAATACCAATGGGTTAACTGCAGCAGGTGCTTTACGCTTCTCAGTCACTACTAGATGTATAAGATGAATTTAAACTCGTCAAAGGAATGTTAAAGGAATGCAAAAGTTGAATTTATGTGTAACTCAAGAGTCCCACCAAGGTGTAGAGAGTTAACCCCGACATTGTTTAGAGGCCGCACACCAGTGTAGCCCGGACCGGAGTACCGGAACTTTTTCCCAGGGATATGGGGTGTGGGAGACGAGGGTCCAGGGTGCGAGTTGTCGGGGGGAGAGCGACGCTACTGAAAGGGAGCAAATAATAGCAATAATATCTGTACGTCTGCTCAAGGGAAAGAAAAATTACTTTTTTTTGTTCCATATTGCCTTCTAGATTTATCTCTGAGGAGACACAAAATAGGTAATAGGGTATGGTTAGTTTGGTTTGTCGGTCGTATCCTATGGGGACTGGCGTCTCAAGGGGGGCATTGTTTGGTAATCTCAGCTATAGATAGGCCCTTGGGACTGCTGTCTTTCACGCCCACAATTCTTTAGATTTTCACACCTTCTTCAGTCTCTTTTTTGTCTTTTCTTTCAATTCATTCTTAACCTGCAGATTCTATAAGTAGGGGACATTGTGAGGACACACCTGGTGCATGGTTCTCGGTTCTCTAGGTTCCATACTCAATGGTATATTCTCTCTGGACGCGGCATAATCCGAGTTACTGAGTGCCGCAATCTATATCGCTACTACTATTCCTACTTCTACTACTACTACCACCATGACTACTACCTCCCTGATTTATATCCTCGAGTCTGTATTGCCTCACTTTGCTCCGCATATTGGTTTTGCGGGTTTTCTTAATAATTTGTTTTCTAATAATTCGTATGAACAATAATTGCAAAGCAATGCAATGATTTTTGTTGTTGACACATAATCATCAGAATAATGCGGTGGCTATCTGTTCTCGTTAGTTCACCTTTTGAACACGTAATCTTGAGAAGTGGTCAATTTGAGGTGCTCTTACGAATCTGTTGTGGACACAACTGTGCGTGAGGTATTGCTTATTGCTATTTTGCAGTCTCTAACTCCTTCGTGTGACGGTTTTATCTCTTCACTGATATTTTAAGTATGATCTCTATCTTTACTTCCCATATTCTTTCCGTTTAGATCACCTACTATTTGTATCGTAAAGCACTTCCGACCCGTGTTTTTTCCATGCAATCTGTAAACCAAGGAATTAACCACAATGCATTACTGGAAGCTGTGTGACGTGTTGACTCGACAACCGCAAGTGTAATCATCGCTCCCTTAATGGTGGTGTACGTCATGGCTGAGTCCCTCTCGTTCGTGAATTTCGAGGTGCGCTCTACCTTGCCTTCTGAGACCCAGACAAAGGGTTATGCTTGATCGCTAAATGGGCTAAATCTAAATCATACATAAACATGTTTAATAATAAAACGCGTGTAATAATTTTTTAAAATTATGACCTAGTGAAAGAATTTTGAGGTTACTGCAGTCCTATGCATGAGCAATTAAAGAACTACAACATTTTTCCATGATGGTACGCTTGCGTACCGCGGGTCTCATAGGGCTCACGAGGACCACATCGCTCCCCCTTTTGTGACCTCAGCTGAGAAGGTTCCGGCCTCGGACGGGGTGCCTCGGGGACCGCTTTTGTCACGGAAATGGCTATGATGATAGCGGCAGCAGCTGCCATTTGGAAACTCTGATCAATGAGGGAAAAGACGTCGCCGCTCACGCAACGTGCAACATTGGTCACAATATTTATCGCTTGAACTTGACGCCCTCATCTAGGGCGGTGAGCACAACTGTTGTGGCGTGAAATATGATCTTGAACAGATGGTTAGTATGCGTAATTATAAGGAGCGGAAAGTCAATCGTGCGTGGTCATTCCTGCGTCCTCCATGGCACAAGCAGTGACAGTTCCAGGTATAGAGACTATTTATGATGCTTTTCATGCTTATGATAAGTAATTCAGTCGCTTATTACTGATTACAAGTGCGTGTAAACTCACATGCCAGTAGGAATGAGAAAAGTATTCATTACACGCCGTGAGTTTAACCTTCCACACATTTCCATTCAGTTGTTCTCGTAGTACATTAATGTTTATGGCTTCTGTGATCATGAAATAATTGCTATAAAAAACTCATTGTATATAAAGTTTACCTTGAACCTCCCGCTGCGTTGCGCCCAACTAAGCAGAGCCAGGAGCCGCTCTGTAGTCCGCACCCCACTCCCGTCACGACAGCGAGTAAAGCAAAAGCCTCTTCTGATCGAGCTTTCTGTTTGTCTCGGTGACAGCTTAATTTAATATGCAGCTGCCGACGTAGGAAATCTTACTAAATGATACCAACTTCTAGTAAATCTTACTAAATTATACCGAGTTCGAGTCCCGGCGTTGTGGACCTTTGGAAGTTTTAATAAAGACTCCACTATTTCAGAGCGAGGTTGTGAAGCGTGGACCGCCTCGACCCTCGTTCCAGCGCCTGTTCAACACCAAGAAAGTTTTCTGGGTGGAGAATTTTGCGACTGCATGCCCCATGTGAGAGAATTTATTTATGTCGCAATAAATGATGCAAAACTTGATTCACTGCGCTATTAACTTATCCTGTTCGGTGTCATTCGTGTAGATCGAACGAACTTGTTTGTCCCTCACGTTATATACGAGTAGGTAACTCATGTAGGAGGTAACTCGAGCTGGTACGAGAGAACCCATGCTCGTGCTCGCCCAAAATTCAGTTTCCTTTGAGTGAATCTGAATTTCGTTCGTGTAAAATTGATTTCAATTTCTGTATAATTGATTCGCATTTCTATGAAATTGATTTTCATTTCTGTGAAATTTAATTTCGTTTGTGTGAAATCATTGAACCAAATCGCTACGCGGAGAGTACTTTGGTCAGCATTTGAAGAAGCCCTGCAAAGGCCTTGGTGTCTTCCAATTTTGCCGCAGAAAGTTGTAGCATAGAAAGACCCAGCTGTTGTATTTGTAAACATCACACTATCACTTAAAACACCATCTATTTCTCCGACATGATTTCGTTCATTGACGGTAACTTCTGCAGCGCAAACACAGGTGTAGTATGTACAACAATAACCCATCTGTGACAAAATGGGTTATTTTCAGTATCGCACTACAGCTAGTTGGCTGGTTCGCTGATTTTTTTGATAAAACTCGGAACTGATAGCGCTTTAACCTACATAGGTCGCTCCAAGTCGAAGGAAAATGAGAGACAAATATAGGATCAGAACTTGCAATATCAGTCCATGACAGCAACCGCTACATGAAAGAGGGTAAGAGGGCACTAGAACATTTTCCCAGATATTGTGGATGTGTCCTTTTCCATCAATAATAATTATACCTAGAATTCGTGTTACGTTTGTTTAAAATGTGGCTTTGGGATGATTAATCGTATCAAACGCCCAATTTAATCAGAAGACGAACGATTGCCCTGAATTCATCTCGACAAAGTCATTTCACGTTAACATGAGACTGAACCAGACCCCTTTAATGACAAACTACCTTGTAGCTGACCTCCCACTATGGCTAAGGCAGTCGTGGGGTCACTAATGTCCCATTGCGCGCTGATGGCCGGTGCAAAACGTGCGCTGTGGGTCGTTGTGGGCAACCCGCTTGTGGGTCGTAGGTGCTTCAGAGCATCCCGCGACCACAGAGCTGAACTCGTTCCTCCCATTCAGACTGGCGCAAATCTCGCTCTCCGCGGGGGGTGGGAAAGCGGTCACGCCGGACCAGGGGTGGGCCGACTACGGCTCTCCAAAGGAATTCTTGCGGTCCTACAAGTATTGAAAACTGAATTTCTTGAGGAAATTAATTGCATATTTTCTTTAAAAGTATCTTATTTTGTCCATTTTAAACGTGAGTTATTTTGGTTTATGTACGATGCGGCCAGCGACACTTGAAGGAGCATTGTGAGGGCAAATTAAAGGGAATATGTTGCTAGCTAGTGTCAGGTGGGCTGTGCAACCCTGAGCACAGCTTAGTGTGCTGCCCTGAGCACAGCCTGTGTCGAGTGCTCCATCTTGCCTCGTGGTAACCCGACGCTGCAACGCCTGCCCCATCAATTAAGGGTCTACAGTCCTCAGCTAATTACTTGCTCACATCCCAGCCGACCTGTTCCTCTAGACTTGATATTTCTCTTTGCCAAGTTCACTAGTGGAGACTCCGCGCTGGAATGCATTGTTCTCCTATACCTATGGGGAGTCTGGCATTGAAAGTGGAGATGCGGGGTATAATCTAGAAAAGTGTAGGTGCGGGGCATAATCTAGAAAAGTGTAGGTGCGGGGTATAATCTAGAAAAGTGTAGGTACGGAGTGTAATCTAGCTACAGGAATGAGCGATGCGTTCACTCGTATAGAGTACAAACTGATATCTTGTGAATATTGAATACTCTTCCAAACCCTTGACTGAGAGAAGTTTGTACTCCGAGTGATGCGCGTTCTAATGAGTGTGTAAATACCTGTGAAAGCCATTAGAATTTTTCTAAGCCATAAATCCTGAGCCGGTTTCTTGACCTGGGTCTTGAGATGGCTTTCCTAAAGTACCTGGTGAGCCTTCAGATGGGTCACATTTCAAGCCAGAGCGAAGGCGTCTTGTCATGGACGCCAGGTTATGCACTTTACAACCCTCAATTTGAGCACACTCGTCCATTGCCCATAATTAAAGCTCGTAGCTCTGTGTTGGTGTGAGGAGTCCTACTCTCATCATGCAGGAATCTCAAGGTGCGCGCTTTACCTGCGACGCACGGTTTGCATCTCCTGCACCACTGCACCCAAGGGCAGTTCTCTATCTACTCTTATTACTTATAGAACCATTTCAATTCTTTCAGTTGTTCTCTCTCGGTTCTTTTACAATATTCAGCCATGAAATATCTTCGAATTGAGTTTTACTGATAGTAAGCCTCTTTTGAACCTATTTCCTGTCGTGGAAATTTAAAAATCTTTTGTATAGTATTTACTGTAGACTAAAGCTGGCTGCATGACCTAAAATCCTGAAAATAGAGCAATTTCATAAGAATTGGTCGGTGCAGCGCTTGGGCGATGACTTTCATTTAAGAGAGGAGCCCGATACTCGCGGGGGCAGAGATTTAAGCTATCATAGATTACTGTTGTACCTGATCGGTGTGAAGCGTCTTCTTCATAAGTCCTTAAGACTTATGTTATCGTATCGTAGGGCTTCCAGCTCGTCCATTCAGGTGCTCGACCAAATTCATGGCAAAGAATAGGAGAGAGATTGTGAACAGACGCCTAAAGTTTCGAGTTCTATAGCAGCAGCCGTCGCTCACCAAGGAGCATTTCGATGTCTTCTCGTACCCCGAGCGATCATGCATGCTAAAATAGGGCCGCGCACTTCAACACTGATGGGTTTAGCTCTGTGGAAATAAGGTTGCTTCCAGTTTTAAGCCTTTGGAGGCGTTTTATTCATCCCAATAAGTGAAACACACACCCTGAAAAAATTGACGCATAGTTGATTGCTCACAGATTTGCTATACATTATTTTCTACGGTACGATAGTTTGTTCACAGTTTTCGGAGCTATTAACACAGTGGGGTAATTCGTTCCACTGTTCGTATTGTTAACTTTTCACCACCATCACGCCACAATGATCACTACCCTACCATCTGCCTACCAAACAGGGCTGCTGCAAGCTGCCGCGTTCTCCCCAGCTATGCGTGCTCGAGGCCGCTTCACGTCCAGTTGATGAGTTGCGGAGATGAGAGGTCGAAATTCAAGCGGTGCCTTTGACCTTCGCTTAAACCTGCAATGGAACTCGCCATCCGTCGCGCGAGCTGTGCCAATCAGGCGCTGTTATTTGAAGAGCGCTAATTGGTTCACAGGCTAATGGCCAGTGTGCCCTCACTCCATAAGCGTTGAGTGCCTCAGATCACCTTGATATGGAACTGAGGGGGACATGTTGGTGCTAACTGCTGCCGCGTACTGTCTGTCTGTGAGCGACTGGGGCCTTTTTTATAGTGCACGAAACTATGGAAATTTTCTAATGCAGCGACTGCACTCTGGTGCAGTGTATGTGAATGGCGGGTATGTTCTACGTTGCTTCGAAAGTTTGCCTCATATGAAGAAGACGCTGCGGTTTGCAGGCACAGGTATGACGTCATCATTACGAATGGAACCGTAAACCTTATTGGGGTAGAAAAATAAAAAACAATATAAAGGTAAGCATATTGATGAAAATCTAGATTCAAAATTCCCTCGGTACCTTGATTTTAGAATTTTAGATTTTAATTTCTTCCACTGTACAATCTACACGTCCCTGTTTCTTACTCATTCATTCCAAAAGTACCCAGCCCAATAACTTGATTGAAGAACACATTATTAATGATTCTAATTTCCGGAGCCATATATCTCGATCGTTCTGTGCATCAGTCCCAACGCGAGTGTGTTCTGTGGGTCACAATAGACGTGCTGACGCTGTTTCCTGTAAACTTCATTGTTTTGATCCATGAAGCGAGCGTTAGGTTCAACGCGCTCTGTTGATGGTTCAACGCGCTCTGTTGATGGTTCAACGTGCTCTGTTGATGGTTCAACGCGCTCTGTTGATGCTTCAACGCGCTCTGTTGATGGTTCAACGCGCTCTGATGATGGTTCAACGCGCTCTGATGATGGTTCAACGCGCTCTGATGGTGGTTCAAAGCGCTCTGATTGTGGTTCAACGCGCTCTGTTGATGGTTCAACGCGCTCTGTTGATGGTTCAACGCGCTCTGATGATGGTTCAACTCGCTGCGCTGGTGGTTCAACTCGCTGCGCTGATGGTTCAACGCGCTCTGTTGATGGTTCAACGCGCTCTGTTGATTTCCCGGGAGCTCCACCTAGTGTAGCTGGACACATGAGCCTATCTCCGTTTGGCACTGATGACTTGGTGATGGTCGGCTCCTGAGAGCTCTGACACACTTTAAAACGCCGATGTGTTCGGCTGTGATCCAGGTGATGCTTCTGTCATACTGTCCGTGATCGCCGGGGAATTTTTCCGGTGTTGCATGATGCCGTGCCAGGGTACCACCGTCTCAGCCAAACGCCGCCGAGGTGGTCTATTTTAAATGTTTTTCCTTTATACTCAAAATTTTATTGTTTGTAAACATGACATTATTTAGCAGTACAACTATGAAGAACTATATAATTATGTAAGTAAATTTTCTGATAAAAAATATAGTGTCAAAAACATGAAAATAATTCTTTAAAATATGTATTTCAATTTCAGCCTGAAGTAGATTAGAAATCAAATAAGTAGGTATATACTTTTAGAACGCCCTATAAACAGTTCTGAAGAGGCGGACCACAATTTTACCCATTGTCAGCTTGAATTCCAGGTATGTAGGTAATCGTTCATCTAAGAAAAATAGCACGAGTTTCTCAACAATAGAATTTGTACTCAATTTTTTGCAGCGTCGGGGCGTCCATTCTCCGCCTCCATGGTTACTCTGTAAGCAATGCTCCTCCTTCTCTGAATTGGTATCGTTTATGAATATTTGTCTTCTTAAAACTTTTTCGTGTTTTTAAAACCTTTGCATCTCTTTGAAACAAAGTTCTTTTATAACATTTATGTCCTTTTAAAACATTTACATCTTTTGAAACATTTACGTGATTCTAACATTTACATCCTTTTAAAACTTTTTCAGCTGATGAAACATTTACGTGGTTCTAACATTTACGTCCTTTTAAAACTTTTTCAGCTGATGAAACATTTACGTCTTTCTTTAATGTTTCCATTTTTCTAAAATTTCTGCATGTTTTTTGGCCCTCGTTAATTTCCTCGGTGACGTCCTCTCAGCAGTCCGTGCGTCTCCAATGTTCACGTACGATTTTTTATTAATGCCAATCGCAGAATTCAGCTTTTTAGTTTATAGTTCTATATTTTTTTTACCGGCATCTCTCTTCATTTTTTCATAAAGCAGTAGTGAGGGTTCTTCCATAGTCACCCTATGACGTAGTCCTCCTTCCTGTTTGGTATCCTAGCTCAGTTTCTTCCGAATAGGTACACTGGCGGCCTCAGTTTTCCTCAGCCAAATTCGGGGTCTACTTGGAACGTCCGCCAATTACCTCTGAATCAAGTATCTCTGGAGTGAAGAAATCTTCAGTGGGTTTCTATGTAAATTTGGCTATGAGAGCGAGGATGAGGCACGCATGTCACCTGACGATTCATACCACCCTGGACCCGGGGTGGTAAGGTGCTTCCCACATTCAATGCTTCCCACATTCAATGCTTCACACATTCAATGCTTCACACATTGAAAGCTTAGTCTTAAATCTTCCTGTCCGGCAGGTCGCCGTTACAGCCGCTGCGGTGGGGAAGCCCGCAAGTTGTTCGCAATCGAGCGCAATTAGCGGCAAAAATACCTATGCTGCCAGATGAGCCCATTTTCATCCAATGGCAAATCATTAGAAAGTTTTATAATCAGGACTTGAAGGTTGGCGCTCTAATTGCTTCAATTCTAAGTCATGCAAAAAAAGAGTTCCAGATAAACAAGCATAACGAAACACTGATCATAATAATTTAGAGTGAGGGCTGCCTGCGTTTTTCTTTTTTCCCCAATACTGCAAAAAATGGCGAATTCTTGCAAAATTTGAGCGCGATGCATATTAAGAGGTCCTGGTGAAACTTTGAAAGTTTGTAACTGACTCTAAAAAACAAATGAGCAATTTTATGGGAAAATCCCACGCCTCGTCGCTCTGGAAGAGTACCCATTGGAATGGATGCCTCATTTTTTCCTCTTATTGACTCGTTTCTCTACTTTAGTTAAGGTAACCAACATGATTGTCAACATTTTAGGAGCTGTGGTTATATTATACTTTAATAACCTATACTGGTTTTATTACACTTTAGTTAATTCACTTAAAAAGTAGAGAGATATTCTACATTGGACACCAATAATTAAGTGGCGTTTATTGACTATTATTCACACCGTGCAGGGCTCTATTGAAATAAGAACCGTAGAGACAGGCAAGTATGTTATAAAAACGGTAAAACCAAGGGGGGTAAAAGCATCTTTCTAGGAATAGAGTGTATTAAATGTATAAAGCTTTCACGTAATTCAACACCCATCATCAGTATCTGGAACGGAACAATAACACCTGTATTTGTTAACAGTGCGTAAATTAAATGAAATTGAACAGATAATTTGCTAAAAAGTCCTTGATCTGCTATAAAATATGAAGGGTTATGTACGATTTCGATTGAGAGTATGGAGTGCAGGTTATGAGACGCAATGGGCGCTGCTCCTGCAGGTCATAAAGCTGCGCAGCGCCTCTTCAAGGTGATGATGACGCTCATTAACTTCACTACGCCGAGGTTGTACGGAATCGGATCTCACCCCCAGAAGCAGGAAAACACGCGTAAATATCACGGTATTAGATCATTTGAGCCCTCACCTACGTAACGAGCCACTGTAAAACCGTGTGCATTACGGCCTGCCGCGTCATGATACGAGCGCGTGCGGTCTTGACACTGTTGTTCGTTATGTAGCGACGGGCCCAATTGCGGAGCTAACGAGTCTTGCGCCATCCAGTACGTGCGAATGTCCTGCGCATGCACGGCGGGTGGTTAAGGCGGTTACATTCGTGGTTTGGTCTCGTAACTTTCTCTCGTAGCGGAGGTGCGGGGTGCATGGTAGCCCTGAGCTTGGCCAATTCTGGCAAGTCCGGACTATGGACGCAGCAGCGGTGTGTAGTGTGGGAAACTGTGCGGTCGTGCCTCGAATTCAGCGGTAGATCAGTCACAGCTAACAACCGCTCTACAGTCGTCCCCCGCGCAGAGTGCTACATCGCTTCCAGCAAATAACCGCTATACAGTCGCCCTCCGTACAGAGCGGTATCAACTTGAGCGAGCGTCAAATGGCGCGAAAAATATTTGTGTCATATAGGAAGCAATTAAAGAAGATAAAGCGGTTGTCTAGTGGAACTGATTTAGCGCTCTATGCGAGGGATGACTGTTCCTACTCATACAAATACATTAAATTCCCTCACATTAACGAAGAAAATTTTTATATTTCGTATAAGTTTTTTCTTATTATGACTTGAGATGAGAGTTTTTGTAAGTCACTGCTGGGCGATCAACTCTGTCGGAGTACGGTCGGGCTTTTGATGTTAGCTTTGTGTGTTGTAGTTTGCCTTGCGCCCAGACAGGTTTGCCCTCTTGGTCACGGGGAGAACGTAGAACCACCTCTTCCTTCCAACCTTCATACCCTCAGTCAATATTTCACTTCAGTTTTACAAGTAAAATTAGCTCATACTCCTGTATAAGCAGTATTTTTACTGCAAGTTTCACTTCAGTTTTACAAACAAAGTTAGCTCATACTCCTGTATAAGCAGTATTTTTTGTCTTCAATGAAACGTAGATGAACTAAAGAGCGAATTTTACCTATATTCGAATAAGGAAATGTCGACTCCACAACTCTTCCTCTCAACCTTCGCACTAAGGGAGACAAAAATGACTGCAATTCTACGTGCAAACTTAGCTGCTACTCCTCGGTCAGTAACCGTCACTCGCCTCTCAGAAGCGTTTCTTGTTTTCGCGTAAACGCTGCGTAATTTATAGCGCGTGCACAGGGTGCGAGGGCTATTTCAGGAGATGTTTAGTGTTGGTAATAACGTTTTAGCAAAAATTGTACACATTTCAATCAAATTTGTACTAATATCTTTGATGATACTTCTTTATCTAATTATTCTATGACGCCATCTTCGGCTTCAAAGACTGCTTCTACGCTGGTCGAAACAGTTGACAAGCTGACATTAAGTGGTCCTTATTCATTTCGAACATCACCAGGACAATGGTGACCTTCAGTAAAGCCTTGGTACTATGATGCTGTTTATTAGTCTTCCTTTCAACACAGCTGCACACAAAATAGCCCATAGGATTTAAATCTGGCGAGTTTGGGGACCACAAATTGGGAATCGCATGATCGCCAAATTCTCTGATAACCAATCTCGGGTTACTATGGCTTTGTGAAAACGTGCTGAGTCTTGTTAAGAGACATTTGGCCCTCCATTGGATACTATACCTATCCAGGGCTTAACAACCGTTTTTAGAGCATCAAATGTATCCAACAGCATTCACCCTAAGACCCTGTGCAAAAAGTGCAAAGAGGCATGACATGACATGACCACTACTCGCAACTCCTCAAACCCTCACAGTAGCTGGAAACTTGGTGTGCATCACCGTAGGTTCATTTCTTGAAATAACTTCCATCTTTAAATAGGCGTCTGATACAAAAAAACATAATATTATAAACGATTCAAATAGGTGATGAACTAAAATCGACATGTGCTCAAGTAACCATCGCACCCTGTACTTTACTTAATCGAAAAATGAAATTTTGCCTCCACAACTCTTCTCAACCTTCGTACTCTAAGACAAAAATTACACTTTAATGTTACAAGCAAACTTAGCTGTTGCTCTCATATCAGAAGTATTTTTTGTCTCTGGCGAGACGTGGCTGCCCTCATAATAAGTATATTTTACTTAATCGCCCAACGAAATGCCAGCGACGCCTGGCGGCGGCGTACCTCGGTTTGAGAGCTGGTCTGTAATGTCATGAGAACATCTGGAGGCGCTGCAAGCTGTTCCCTCACTGACGTCTTGAGTACTTCATGTTCACGGCTTTTTTTTTTCTCGCTGGTCTCAATTTCCTTCTGCTTCTCATTTTCAGTGCATATGAACAATCATTACTGTTAAATTCGGTTTGTAGCAAAGTTCATGATGGTTTTGAATTTTAATCTTTGTAGCGAATTGAGAGGCTTTGATGACGTCTTCCTGTAGTTGAATTTCATCAAAATTCCTATGCTAGTATAGATAAAACTTCAATAATCTGTAGTAAAATGAATAATATGTCCTGTTTAGTACCTGATCCACTGATATCCAGACTGATACCCTACAGTATTTTCATCACATCCAGGCTTTTACTCGGCTATTTTTACAGTCATCCTAAGGTTTCCGGGGCTTATACCAGAGAATATATAATAATTTCATCCGGATAAACAAGGATACTGTACTTGTTCAACTATATTACAGAAACAAAAGGAAGGCTCGACTCAGTTGATCAAACTACCATTTTAACAGCAGCGGTGAACAGAACTGTTTATTTTTCAGGCGGTTGCCAGTCAATCGTCGCGTCATCGTTCGTTCCCTCATCGTAATTTCCGCGGTCTCAGCCTCTCGCCCAAGGCTGTCAGCAGGAAAAAAATCGTGTTTTTTCGCGGCTCAAGTTGTTTTTCTCGCGTAAAATCGTCGTTTTCTTGAATTCAAAGTACTAAGGATGACGCAGAAATGGACTTCCAGGCTATACCGGTGTTTGAGGTGAGCTTTAAGCTGTGTTCGAACCTGGTGTAATTATTAAGCGTAAACATCTATAGGCCGTGACTCGCGTGCCCAAGGAGAGCTGCGGGTGGCGAAGAAATGCTTGGCGTCTAGGTATTGCGCACATCCAAGTCCAGCCCGACTTCCTCGTCCAGTTGATTGTGGTTTGCGATAATTGTCGAAGATTTTCGTCAATCCTGCGAAAACTACGATAATACACGGAAATTTACGATGATCGTGTGTTGAAGTCAGGCGAAGTATGGAGTGGGACCGAAACTCTCCATTCGAAAGGTCAGTTGCGCGCGTAGATAGCTTTTGTTTACGCCTCGTATTGGGACTGGTGTGGGCTTTTGGGGGATTTGTCCTTCTCGAGTTGCTCGAACGCTGTTTATGTGCGCTCTTGAAGATCTTCGAAGATAATCCTGTATAGGAAATTTGAATTCCATCAGAAAGCACTTTTGATGCAAGAGTTTTCAGCAGGAAATAACTACAAATAATAAAATGCTGCCTGAATTTATTATAAAAATTTGAAAAATTATTTAGCCCTATGAAAATGGCAGCATTAATAGTGTGAAAAATACTTGCTGTTATAGTATATTAATGAGAGTGATAAAATAAGCCCCCCTCCAGTAACGATATTATTGGCAATAATGTTGTCAGTATCTCTGATGGTAAAATTGGTAACAATAATGGAATTTATCCTCACAGTAATACTGGCCATATTCAATAACATTCAATAATATGCGCCAGATTATGAATAACAATACTGGCAGTATCATAAGCAACAATGTGGGGAATAAAATAGAAAATAATAATAGCAGTACTAAATAGAAGAAATTACAGTGAACAGCGACACAGGCAGCCAATATTTGGTCATGATATGAGCAGCAGCACTGCTCTTCCCCATGTCTGTACAGCGGGTCCAGTCAGTATCCTACACATGGTCAAGAGTTTATCCACCCTAGTTACACAACAGCAAAGCAATCGGAAATTGAACATCGTGTGTATGTTTGTACACTGAATACTAAATCGGTATAAGTATGCACAAACAGTAGAACATTAACCAAAGCTTTAAATTATCGCCTCAAAAAATGTCCACTGCACCAAAAAAAAATCAGTTTCACAGCGATAAGCAGCCCTCGAACATTCCGAGAGGGATGTACGGGACAGGAATGCTGCAAACCTTTCTTGAAAAATTATATTCGTAAATAATGTCTTCGTTCAAAACTTCAATTCTAATGTGGCGAGGACGACAAAATTGCGAGACAAGACCAAAAAAGTAATTGTTCAGTTACGTTTAAGTGGATTGGGCTTTCAAAAATTTCAACCATGCTAAAACGACTAATCTCGACCATTGATGACACAAGTCGCCGGTTCACGTAATATCAGTCCACCACAAGTCGACCCCGGTCAGGGCGTTCATATAAACCGTGCAGCTAAAGATATAATCCGTGAAGTAAAGAAGGATCTTCAGCTGACTCAATGTGAACTTCAAAAGGCTTTGGAAGCGGCTGGGACAAACGTATGCAAAAACACAATTCGAGCAGTTCTCAGAAACGAAGGATTCCGTTCTCGCACAGCAAGAAAACACTTTCGTTGAAACCAATTCATGTTAGAAATCGCCTGTATTTTGGCACGGTGAAATTAGAATAGCCAGCAAGTTTTTGGAACTCAGTACCATGGTCTGACGAGACGAAGATTGAGTTACTTGGGCGGAACTTTTGACCCTGTATCATATATTTTTTGCACCGACTATATATGTAGTGATAGCGTCGTCGGTTAGTCTCCATCACGCTTGGGCAGAACTCCCCCGTGCACGTACACCGCTTTTTGTGCCCGTTCGCACCAACGTCCGGGTGTGCCGAGAAACGTGCCTCACGATTTCCTTGGTGTTACACACTCCACTAATTGTGCTGCGGTGTGGGCACAAAAGCCCAGTTAGGTTTCATCGATTTCGCCCGAGTGAAGGGTACGTCATAAGTAAGAAGCAGGAAGTACTGGAGTTAAGGAAGCGTTGCCCAATGCTCCCCCTCGTCTCACCCGAACCTGGGCACCCACTGGAGAAAGCTTCTCGGGTCTCCGCTGCGCCGGAAGCTGGTTGCCCCGTTTCAAATTGCTGTCGACTGCGGATAATTGCCGCCGGTTTTCGGTGTCTTAACAGGGCCGAACTACTCGAGCGCTTCGTCTTGGTAAATGAGGGGGAATTAGTCGAGCTATTTTATGGCGATTGGCGGTTGTTTCGGTAATAACATCAGCGTCAGGTCAACTGCTCTAATGTAAAGTGGGTCGGAAGTGTTGCACTCCTCCAAGATAAATTCGCGTCCCAGATTCACCGTCGCACCAAGTGAAAAAACGATAATTCCTTGTTTATTTTGTTTAATTTATTATTGATGAAACCATTAGTGAAAAATATATCCATTTTCTTCAATCGTTGAATGGTCGAAATAATGCCTTTTCAGTACACCAAGAACATTTCCGTGAAATTACGTTGAAAAAAATTATTCCCCCGTTTATATTTCACATTAAATTTTCTATTAACGTAAATTCTCGATGGACTAATAAATATATTCAAGCATTTCCTCGCCTGTTCGAAGTCTTGGCTATGTAATTGTGCATGCGATTGAGGCCTAAAGCATAAAACAAATGGTCCGATTAGGGCCGCGCTGTGATTTGGCCTTCCATTTGGACCTCTGAGGTCGGGCAATCCCGTGGGGGCCCTAGGGAGGGTGCATCGCTTTCGCTCTCACGGTGCGCAGGCCGAGCGGCTGCATCCATTGAGGGTGGCGGGATGGCGACTTCCTGCAGCGCTCCTCTTTGTTCTCGTTCTGCCGCCTGCACCTGTTGCAGGCGGCTGCTTCTGTAGCAGGAGGCTGCTTCTGTAGCAGGAGGCTCTTCCTGTAAATGGCTGCAGTTCCTGTTGCAGGTGGCTGTTTGTTCTGTTGCAGGAGACTGTTTCTGTAGGTAGCTGCACCTCCTGTTGCAGGTGGCTGCTTTTCCTGTTGTATGTGACTGCTTCGCGTGTAGTAATTACTCCACTATTCTTAAGTAACTGTTAGGCATGTCGTAAATGACTGCTTCGGGTGTCGTGCCTTTTAACGAGAACATAACTGTCTCAGATTATCTCTCAATTCCCTCACATTACGAGTATGGCTGCGCGTCTTTTGATCGCTCAAAATCCAGACAGAAGTAGGTCGAAGTCCACATTGTGTACCTCATGTACCTGTGTGTTGAATATACCTAACCTAACTTGAGCTAAAATTCCACGCTTCTGAATTTCCGAACGATATGCAGAAACACATTGACATGTGACACATTTCAGTAGTGAAGGTTACTGTGTATTGTTCATGTTATACAAGGTGTTGGGTGATCCTATGTGAGAGCAGTAGTATATACCGAGTCACTTGACCTGGGATGACGTAGTTCCGTGTCATGAAGCCTATTGGTAAGGCTGTCTTAGTTCATTTGTGATTTCTGAAGAAGTTAGTGGGCCTTTGAGATATGGCCCGCCAATGGTAGAAGTTAGGCAGAAATATGTTGCGTGCCCTCTGTATACTGCCGGCGTACCCTCTGTATACTGCCTGCGTGCCCTCTGTATGCTGCTTGTTCAAAAATGCTACGTCCAATCTTTCTTTACCTATTTCTCTGTCTGTTTTTTTGTATGGTCATAAAAAGGAATTATTTGTTTTTACGTCAGTGCTTTTTTTGTCATTTCAGCCATCTGGGCAGTGAATGCGTATTAGACGTACCGGATTGTGGGTAGATGATCACGGTGGGGTTTTCTTGGTAGAGAATAATTTGGAGAAATATTTTGACAAATTCATGTTATTTATGTTTTTTATCCAGTTTTTAGTAACTACCTCTGGTTTGTGCTAGAATTAAGTCAAAAGTACATTTGCGTTACGAAGATACATATTTACTAAATACGTATATATATATATTGAGCACCCTCTGTGCGGCACCTGAGCGGCCGATACAAAGCCTACTCTGTTGGTGTCGCTCGAACGCCGTACTTCGCGTGGAAAAAATAAAACTAGTAAGGTAATTCTTCGCGTTGGTGGCTGCACTTCTAGTGACACATGTAAAGGTAATTACGTTCGATGTGCTGACTTGGGTAGATGGGGCAGCGAAGGGTTGACGTCACGCGGAGCGCGTTATAAATTCAAATCAAATAATGTCTACTTTTGCAGAAACCCAAGTCCTTAGGTGTGTTAAGATGGTATGCGTATTGTTCAAAAAAATATTCGTGTGGAAATATTTATTTTTAATGATTGGTAATTAAATTTTTATTCCAAATGAATTTTAATAATCATATTAATTCTTTACTGAGACGTAGAGGGGTTTCAGGTTGTTGTCTGGAAGCAGCATTTCCGTGCAGTGAATGAGATAATATTTAATTAACACTAGAAATGAACAAAATGAAATTGAGATATGGCGTCGAATAACCAATGTTTGCTGACTGCAGAGTGAATTATAATGTGAATAAAATATTCTAACCCTTTAAAATCAACTTGAGTGAAACTGGTTTTCTTGATTTGAAATTTCGAAACGGGTCATTTTGACCCATCCGTCCTTTCTGTGCTAACCCTATCAGGATCACTGTCAATGATGATGGCCGTTGGAAATAATATAGTATGGAAGTAATTTCTCCTTGTTTCATTTAAAACTAGGATGAATTGCCACGAAGGGGCATGAAATAAATAATTGCCGACTTTCCAATTATTCCGTTAATTTAGGGAATAAGTTGGTCATTTAGCGCTGAAGGCTTTGGCACTCGATGCGGGTTCACTGCATCGCCTTGCTCAATGTTGTCTGGACAAGCACTCAGGCTTCCAAAATCCAAACTCCAAAGAGGTCTTGCCCTCAGTCGCTGTGTGCGCGTCGCGCTAGGAGGAGGTGTCGCATGCTGCTCACTGCGCTCCTTGACAGAGTGTTCTGAGAGAACTTCTCTCGATATTGCTATTCCTGTTTCAGTGCATGGACTCTGTGACTCGTAATCATCTCATATAAAGTTCTTATTAGGAGTATTTTTTGACTGCTTAATATTTTAAATGAATGTTTGATGAAGTTTCCTTAGGCTCTCTGTGTGTAAGTATGTGCATGCATTTTTATTCTGCGTGCACATGCTAGTATATAAACATGATTAACGATGAAGGTGTTTGCGCTCAGTTGGATCGTCTGAAGAAAGTGAACTTTGGAAAATCTCACAGTGCAGATTGACAAGTCGTACTCTGAAAATGGTGTGGTAATAGTGCTCTATGCTGTGTTCAGGTCGATGTCACCTTATATGGCTGCAATGGAATAGCGCTGGAGACTTCAACGAGGGCTAAGTACCAATCCTCGTTGGTAATTCTCTTACTGATATCTCGCCCATGGCAAATTGTCCCATTGTTTCTTGTTGTTTTGTCGATTCTTAATAGTCTTTGTTACACGGGTTGACTGGCATTGAATGTGTACCTCATTCAAACTTAGGTGTAAACCTGAGAGCACCATTGTGGCCCAATGACCGAACTGTGTCACAAGCCTAGCAAACTCGAGTGCGCAACCGTATTTCAAGGGCGAATTAAAATATCTCGTAGATGCGTATATCCAAGACGTGCCTGATGAATACGCGCCTGTCCAAGAAGCTCTAGACGGAGATGCATCTGTCGAAGACGTGTGTGAACTATGGAAATCTATTACCTTCAGTTCAAAAAATGTCTTAACTTTTTGAAGGTATACCTATAATTCGTTTGAGATATCCACAAATTTCCAACAGACCTTTTCTCAGTTTACTTTTCTAACTCAGGATCTTTCTTTCGTTGACTTTGAAGTAAACCTTCCAATTCAAAATCGCCTCACATATGTAAGATGCTGGCCTCTGTGTGTCAAAGACTCTTTTTTTTTATTAGTTTGTGTGAATTTTTAGCGTATTATCGCTCTGCATAATCTAAGTTTCAAGACATATTTTGGTTCACTTGGCCGAGTTCTCCTCATAAGACAGTGCTCCTGCCAATACTGCAGTATCCACATGCTGCTACTGTTCGTATAGGTTTTTCTATGTTATTTTAATTTGACTGCTTGGGCGACATGAGGAGTTTTAATCTTGGAAAATAGAAAAACAATACCATAAAGTGTACTTTATTTTTTATACCTCCATTGCCCCTCAGGGGGCATAGGATAGGCCATAGGCAATAGAGGTAGGTTAGTTAGGTTTGCCTATCCTATGCAATGGGGACTAGCGCCCCCAGGGGAGTACTGCTAGGGTACCTCAGCTTTAGATAGGCCTTCGGGACTTCTGTCTTTCGTGCCCACTTTGCTTCCTTCCGTTTTCATTCCTTCTTCGCTATTTCTTATTTGTCTTTTCTTGCTCTTCCTTCTTAACTTGCTGTTTCTATGCGCAGGGGATCTTGTGTGGGAACACACCCTGTGCATAGAATCCCCGTTCTCCTAAGTCCATACTAAATGGTCCCTACTCTTTCGGTGCGAGATAGACTGAGTTTCTGAAGCGCTGCTTTCACTACTACTACAACTAACTAACTTATACCTCCATTGTTGAAAGAATTTATCGTATTGAGGGTTAGTTTCAATACTAAATGTCCGTTGCCTAAGGCACCGAAATTGAAGAAAGAACTAAAAGAAATTTTCGTTCGTGTAGATTTGTGCTTAGTGATATCCTTTTTCACTTCACTGATAATCATTTTCGATTACAATTGTTAGTGAACGTGGAAGTAATTATTGATAAATCAGGAGTCAGTGACGCTGTTGTTAAAAGATAATTATAATGTAGAGCTCATTGTGCTGGGAACAGCTATGCGTAGTGCTAGAAAATACTAGCTGAGGCGTTGCCGTGAATGCTTTTTACACTCGATCTCTCTGATATGACTCGACGATTTTCCAAGTTTTATGAAAATTTGAATCGTTAGTTAATGTTTGCGTACGTAATTCTCTGTGGCAACTGTCAGTTATTTCTCTGTTTGCCCTTTCCTGCCAATGGAAATTTTATTTCTTTTTCCTCAAGTAAAGCAGTTTTGGCCCGATAGTTTCTATTTGAAACTTGCTGTTGTCGCGTGCAAGTTTGGGAGCTTTTGTGCGATGGTACCGCAACATCGGAAATTTTCCAACAAATTTCGTCATTGCAGCCTAGTCTACCTTTGTCGCCAGCAACAGGCATAATTTTCGGAAGCGTTTGCGTCTCAAGTACTTTTTACAATTTCTCCCTCTAATCGGAAACAGTTAGTACGTACAACGTTTGTCGTTGATCGAAAGCAGTTGATACACACTACTTTTATCGCTAACTCTTTCAACAGTGAATTCTTTTAACTGTCTTTCATGTTCTGACCTGTGAAGAGTTAATGACTCGGGGCATCCGCTCGCACCGATATATCGGACGAACTTTCTGAGCCTCTAGACCAAATTCTGCCTAGGGAGTTTCTTCCGAGATCAGATGTTGTGCCGACGTGTGTGACAGCACCGCGTACTGGCTGACGTTTTTTGACTGTCTCTAGTAGTGCTTGGGAGACTGCTGTTCCTTTTGAGTTAATTAATTCGGACTTTGCCCACCTTTGTTTCCTTTGCGCATTGTTTTATTCCTTATTTTTCACATTTATTTAGTCTGTGAGGGTCGTCTTTTAAAAATCCTTAGATATCCTGTGGTAGAAACAGTCGTGTTTTTATAGATCATTGAATTTTGAACGAAAACGGTGAATTTTTTAGCTTCTGTGACTAAAAATATTTCGTCAAATTGAAATATTCGGCCGATTTATTTTGAAATAATCTTTATACATACATCTTGACCTCGTTGGATGTGTTCACCCATCCGTGCCAAACGTCAGAGGCGCCTGGTAAACAAGATACCAAATCTACGATACATTTCTGACGTAGCTAGAAGGCAAGATCTGCACCAAATTATTGAGGCAGTTGGTGGACAAGATGCGAAGGAGCTGGTAGACTAGATACACATATCGCCGATGAACTTCCGAGGCGGCTGGTAGACCAGAAATGTACAATTGTACATGCGTCTCACAGCCATCGACCGGCACAGGTTTTTGTGCGAGAGAATGATTTTGGAGGCGGTAGTGCGACCTTTGGAGCTGTGCGCCGCTCGTTTCCCACATCACAATTATCGCTCTACCAGAGCTGCTATTACGTCTCTCAGGGCTATCTATGGTCAGTCTGTGCGCCATGTCTTGAGTGTACGTGTGCACACGCCTCGACGTCGAGGGCTTTTTACCTCGTTCAATGAATTTACTAAATATCTCCCGCAGGTCGTTTATGCGTTAACTTTTCTCAGTGCTGGGTTTGACTAATTTAGTCACTATAGCTAGTAGTTCATGCAATCGATGTTGGTTGAGTGCACTCGTTGTGTTCAGCCTTCTACGACCAAATGGCGTTCTTGAGGGACACTAGAAAAATTGCGATGTATTCCTTTATTCATGTTACCGTCAAGTGAACAAAAATATGTAACCAGACATTTATTGTACGTTATCTGGACATTACTTTGCAAAAAATTTGGCATCTTCGCCAAAAAGTAACTGGGTGTTAATAAGTTCAAGTAATTCGTTCTGGTTTCAAAGCTACTTCTCATTTCGTTTTAAATCTTTTTTCAGGCATAAAAGCCATGACCAATCAGCGACGTTTCATTCAATTTCAGAAAAGGAAGGAGTTTCCAATTCGAAAGAAATTGTAAAGTCAGTTTGAGGAAAAGACATCTTTGCAGTCTCGTGTGTACGCTATCTTTTCCGTCATTAAGTGCACATCTGCCTCGTGCTGTGTCAGCTGGCTCTTCTCACTTCAGCGCGCTGCCTCACCCACAAATGTGATGTTCTCGTAAGCCAAATGTGATGCCCTTGTGAGCCAAATGTGATCCAAATATGATACCCTGGTGGCCTAAATATGATACCCTGGTAGCCTAAATATGATACCCTGGTAGCCTAAATATGATACCCTGGTGGCCTACGTATGATACCCTGGTGGCCCAAATACGATCCATATATAATACCCTTGTGAGCCACTTGCTCCGCCCTCCTCAGTGCTCAGTCTGAAGATTGCTTCATTTCAGCGCAAACTTACCATACGTTTACTAACTTTTTTAAACTGTTGTTGTTATCCGCCTATCAAATCCTATACACAACTCCCCATTAAACCTTACCTACGTTATGATCAAACTGCAATCATTATTTGTCCATAAAATCGTAATTATTTTTCGCCAGTTAAAGAGTAGTTATAATTTGTCTTTTAGACCGTAATAAATATTTCCCTATTACAGCACCTTTCATTCACCGGTTAAACCTCAACTCCTAGACCTTATCTACTCTCGGCCGTATTAGATATAGCTCATTAGTTATTGTTTTATAATTAATTAAACGTAGCTGACAGCTGATGCACAGTAATTACAATGCTAGTTATGCAGTTAATGTAAGCTATACTAAGTCTGTTGCCGCCTTCTTGTTGAATGTTGTTGACTTGAGAAGACTGTGTTCCCTGAGTGCATATGCCTGTACTGATGTCATCTCAGTGTTGCTGACGCCTGTACAGCGAGCGCATGTCATTCTAGGTGAGGACGTCGGCACCTGAAATGGTCATTTTGTGTCCTCCTCATGTTTGTCCCTGAAGGTCCAGCTCAATTTTTTGCATCCTTTCATTTCTGTCATGTTTAATGTTTTCGTTATTTTCATGTTTTTTGTTATTCTCACAAGTTTTGAAAATTTTACTCGGTATAGTTTAATACGCAAGTGAGCGTAAAAACTGCCCTTCATTGAGCTGCGTGAGAACTGCCCTTCATGCAGCAGCCCGTGGACTGCTCCCAGTAGCTGCCAAGGCCGTCTCAACAGTTTCCAATTAACCCGATGAAATAGCACCCGTAATTTAATGCCTTAATAGCGGCCGAGGCCCTCAGTGTCGGGAGCACATCCATCTCGCCCGAGGGGCAAATCTTTGTTCCAGTTTGTCCCTTGACATTTGCCTGAGGGGCCCTGGGTGCCCAGTGTGCAGCCCGCCCGTCTGGGGGCTGCAGCCCAAAGCCCTGCGTTGTCAAGGCCGAGTGCGGAATTTTAGAGTACGAAGGCGCGGATTTGTTCCCGGAGTTGCGTGGATGTTGTCGTGCTGGTGCGCAACCGCGTATCACCGGTAGCTCAAAAAGTCTTCGTATCTGCTGGGGTGGGGCAAAACTCGTCTTGTTGTATTCTGTTAATGCACCATAATCGTACAGGTTCAGACTTGTTTTGCATATCAAAACTAATCATACGTGACAATCATTTTTTACCAACATAGTATTTATTTGAAAGCATACGAGGGCTTGAATATATATACATACTCACTTCCTGAAGTTTATAGCCATCTGTATCTCATATTTTAAGGACGAACTCGTGTCTTGAAATGATGCATATTGGGAGGCTACAAGCGAGCAGAGAACAGTATTCCGTCTGTGCTATCGAACTTTTATTTCTATTTTCTACGAGGTCAATTCGAGAGCGCTAATTGAAAAAATTAATTGTACTTGAGGTGAAATTTTTATGTGTCAGTATAGTAGACGTTCTAAAGTGCCATTGAGTGTTCTCACACGTATACGCGCGCGTGTCTTTGTTCATGTCTTAGTGTATGTATCGCAGTGTCCTGTTTGCTGCAGTGCGTACGTCTTTGCGACTTCAATAATGACCTGCTCATGATGTATTTACTTCGAGACTATCGAATTGTCAAGAATCCTGAAATTCTTGGATAAGATGATTTCATTCCAGTAATGGCTGAACTCCTTTATGCCACTTCATGTTTTTCATCGTGAGACCTGAGGACCGTGATTTTACTTCCCAACATTGCATTCAGAGCTGCCCAGAGTTGAGGCGGAGACGCGCAGCAGACCTGCAAGGAGCAGCGCGCGTTGGTTGCGTCTGAGGTTCATGGACTCCAATTCCTGTGTCCTGCGGGGCCGCCACTCTCCTCGCCCGCTATAGCAGTGGCCGCTACTACAGACGACCCATAAAAACCCTCTCTGAACCTGCCGCTGATCCTCATATTGCCGTGGCTGCTGGTGCACTTGCTGCTGCCCCTGGCGCTGCTGTTCGCAGGTCCATTGACTGCCCGAGAAGTGACCGCTTTTTACCTGCCTGAATGAATGGTCAGCTCACACCGCTCTCTTGAAACCTCGCTATTTTGATTTCCTTGCAGGAAATATCGTGTTTCAAATGATTGCCTCTGAATTGGTGATCCTGTCAATGTTCGGACACAGCGAGTCATCTGTCTTGGGCGCGAGTCAAATTTCCTTTAAAAATCTCACGTGCAAGTACGCGTACGCAAACCTTCCATGCAGAGACGTTCCTCCTACCTACAGCGACTTTGACCTGTGTGCCTCATATTAAATGCGTTCAAGTCTTATAGAAAGCCACACACATATGACTCGCACACCACCGAGCCACTTACATAATATTGACACGTTGCATATCGCATCACTCGTATACATCGCTGGATTCGACAAAATTCCGTGAGGATGATTTGTTAAAAGGATTTGTTTGATATGCGTTATATTCACATATCGCTACTTGTGCCGGGATAATACAGCAATGGCTCCCGTTTGTCTCAGTTGTGATTGCTAAAATTTATTGACTGTAGGTTTTGAATGTTAGTATGTTGGCACTGCACTGTTATCAAATATTTTACTTTGCGGACTGTATACGCGCTGCTAATGCTTCAAAAATCGCTCATTACATTTCAAAGATACCTGCCCTTTTCGCTTAAGTTCCAGAAAACATTCCTATTTGCATATTCAATTTCAAAACCGCCAGATGATTTAATGTATTTTAAGGGAAATGTTGTTTGGGTCCGCCTTTCTCGCTGTGCTTTGCCATCCGCGGTACACATGATCTCCAAAATGAACTAAATCTGTTCGCAGCCGTGAGAAGGCGCGCGTTTCTTTTGCGCGTGCTGTGAACGCTCTTAGCGCTCGACTTGAAATGGCGCGTGATAGTAGGGACACTTTACACGCCGCGGGTGCATGTGTGCGCTTACATATATGCGTTAAAAATATGTTTGAGCGCTAAGCTGCAAATCCTAATTGCTAATTGTAAAGCTCGTTGATTTGTTGGATCTCGGGTTCTGCATGCATTGACGACACCTATGGCATTAAAATTGTCTCGGCTAATTTATTTGCGTTCATTTGGTTCGATTCTGCCGTTTTGCCTCCCATTGAGTCCTGAAATATTCTTCTTCTCTGGGAATGTCTTAAACAAATTATTTGGAGTCGTGAATATTACTGTTTATGCTGAGCCGTAGAATTAATTTCAAGATGCATTCATTTTATAAATGAAGTATATTCATTTCTTAGCTCTAATAGCTGGAAACACATCAATCTAAACCATTTTGTTAAGCCCCATTTGAGTATTTATTTATTTCCCCTGTAGATGCATTTTTCTCTTGCTGTTATTTTAACATTTTAATCAGACTAATTTTTCCTAATGTACACCATTTTTTGTTCTGCACTTCAATGTTGCGTGCATTTCATGTTCATGACGTTTTCTTCTTGTAATTCTCTTGTAGAATTCAATGTTAAGAACTCTTTCGGCGGTGCTACTAAATTCTTAGACATTACTAATTCCGTACGAGCGGTCGACTCTGGTACTGCACTTGTCATCTCTTTCCCTTGCTCCGCCAGTGGCCAGCGCAGATGCTGAGTAAGGGACTCAATTGATGTTGCTGTCGAGGCGAAATCTAGGTAATACGCGTGCCTCAAATCGCTAATGGTGGTTGGGCTTACCTGGGCCACGTCAATCGGTACTCAGGCGTATCCAAGCTACCACCTGAACTCTCTACTGTACTACAGTACCTACACGTCCTCAAAAGGCGTCATTAATGCTGTTTAGCCTTTACAAATACGTTTGGGTTTACGAAATTTGAAAGTGTATTTGCATATCTGTTTCCAGGACCTCAACGCGGATGCGAAATAGAAAATAAAAAAGCATTGCTTAAGTTTTGGGTGTTTGTATGAATTTCAAGAGTGTACTTCTGTTTCGTACTTGCATTAAACATCATTTTGCCCCATGCTTCCTGATGCCTATGGTAGCTGAATGATAAGTTAACATCAACGGACTCTCTGAAACGAGACTCGCGTGGCTTAACAGAGAAAGGGCTCGAAAATAGAGAGAGGCGGAGGATGTATGGTAATGTAGGTAGGGAGTTGGGTAGGTAGGGAGTTGGGTAGGTAGGGAGTTGGGTAGGTAGGTGGTAGTAATAGTAGAAGAATGGTTGCTCGCGCTTCAGTAGCTATACCTGTAACGCGCGGGACGTCTCAAATTTGACAATAGTGAGTTTTACTGAGTAATATATCTAATCTATGTCGGTAGGAAAGGAGGTAGGCGAGTAGGTAGGCAGCATGGTAGGTAGGTAGATCGGTGAGCAGGTAGATAAAGACGTAAGTCGGCAGATAGGCAGGTAGGCCTGTAGACGAGCTATCAGCAGACAAGTAGGCCAGCAGTTAGGCAGGCCAGCAGTTAGGCAGGCCAGCAGTTAGGCAGGCCAGCAGTTAGACAAGCGAGCAGTTTGCGGTAAACACTCGAGCAGTAAGCACGCAAACAGTTAAGCAGGTAAGTAGGCAAGTAGTTAGGCAGGCAGGTAGACAGGCAGACACACAGTAGCAGCTGTGGCCGCTGTGCGTAGGTCGGTGATGCAACAGCACACGCACGGTCGAGAGCAGGTTTGTTTTTGCTGGCTGCGAGGAGCTGTCTGGAGGCAGCGGTTGTGCCCATCTCGCTCGGCGGGCTCCTTTTCTGGTAGCGTGGATACGAGACCAGTGCGTGCTGCCGTTTATGGCTTATTTATGTCCGCTATATTTTGCTGCATTGAGAGGTGTGCCTGCGTCCGGCCCGTGCAGGAAGTAATGCGCAAAAAACTCAATTGGCGACCCGAACATGAAAGGCTGCAGCACCTGCCACGGCCTGGTGAACCACCCTGTTCTTCCATCCAAACTGAGATCTTTCGTTTCAGTAGACATGTGTAAATGATTCTAACTACAGTTTCGAATAGTTTAACTGACAATAGTGTACAGTAAGGATTGTTGTACGTATAAATGTCAAATTTAATCTACGTCAGTGGGTTTTCTGGCACTAACACATCCCGCTAAGCTTCTTGAAAGTATCTGTGGCACGTACACGTCCCAGTAGACACGAAAGAGCTAAAGAGCAGCACTGAAATGGGTGAAGTTGCACTGAGAGAAGGGGGTGCTTAGTACACGAATGCGTTCTTATAGAGTGAAATAGGGGACGTCCCGCGTTCATGATGAGTAGAAACTGAAAGCTCCAGCTGGACTGCTGACTTGTACTGTCCGAGCTTTGGCACTCCACCGCAAGTTAAGCGAAAGTCTTGAGGAGTCTTGAGAGGAGCGCGTCGCGACATCAGGCAAACACGGTGCTAGCGCGTATCTATGCTACGGAACGTTGCAATCTTAAGAAAAATCTTTAAAAATACAAGGGATATTACAGACAAAATTAAAATTATGGGCGAAACCCGTACATTAACGAATGAAAAGTAATTTTGAAATGAACATGAAATAATTAATGGAACTAAAGGCCTCAAATCGGTCAGTTTTTAGCAAATCATGTCTTAGCAAATCTATGAAAAGGCGATCAATAGATGCATACTATTTCCAGACATGTATAAAGCTTTAGTTCATGATTTGCTCCCCGTAAATCACGCGTACATCACTCACAAGTATCTTAGATGTTAAGCTTTTTTATTGCAAAAATTCTTTGAACAACACGATAAAAAGTGAAATATTTAGTATTTTTTACTATTCACGCTGGCTAGGGTACTCAATAAGACAGTGCAAGATTTTTTACACTTCAATCGGTAATTGTTATTTTTGCGTTTGATCTTGAACTTGGGTCTGGCTGATTATCTCCAGTGCATGCGCTAACGGGCGTCACCTTGGCAGAGGCTGTGCCAAAAGACCCCGACCTGCACTCTCTACAGCGAGGGTTTTCTCGGAGCCGATTACGCTAAAGCAATCCTTCTATTCATACGGAGTCGCCACACTAAGTCTCCTCAAAAGCTCCAGGCTTAAAAAATTATTGATGCGTAATAACGTTCGCTAAATGCTGGCTTGGAACTTTTTTATAGTAAACAATGGTTATTCAGAGCATATATATTGCTGTTTTTAACGAGCTGTAGAAGTCTTGGATGATGCTTCGACCCGAGTAACGCTGTTCGATTCTTTCTCGATTTTATCCATTTATTGATAATTTGAAATTTGTTTATATCTTTTATATTGTCACTTCATTGCCGTATCGATAGAAAAGTGATCACTTTGAAAAAATAGCCCTGTATTTGTTCTGAGTACATTTAACCTTCGATTTTAAGAAACAAAACCTGTTAATTGCTACTTTTGGTTACAATGGCATGCTAGTCCTCATCAGTCCACCGTGTACGTTGGGCAATGAAACCTAAAGCTATTCACTGCAGAATCAGCTTTCTGCAGGAGGTATCATTGGACTTAGTTGTACAACTTCGTATTTCCCTTTTCTCCTCGCCCATCTCCCAGTCTGAGGAGACCGGTACACTAGCGACACTATAGCACGAGTGACTTCGCTCCTGTGGTCTGTGTTCCCCACGTGTGGGGGAGACGCTCACGCTCTTGACTGCAGGCTGAGCGCGCTGTGCCAACCGAGAGAACGAAGTGTAGCGTCCTCGTGGAGGGCAGCCTTTAGTTTCACCGGGATGATCGTCTTGGCAGAGCGGCAGCAGCGGCGGCCTTCCCTTGAATGTAATAAGAACATAAAGGTGTAATGCATTTTAAATTTGAGTTCCCGTGAACCGATCTTGCAATGAGCTTCTTTATTTACTTGCTGTGCGTGCACAGCAGACCATGGAGGTATTCGCGAATAGGTGGAAGTTACTGCTGGAACATTGGTGATAGTGTGAGAATGTATCAATATTTAAGGCATCAGTGCTTTTTGATGCACAATGCCGTTTGAAATATGAGGCATCGAATGCGCCTTTAGAAAATTAATTCCGAGCGACTAGTTTGTTAAATGTTCGTAACTTTACTAGATCAATGATGTACTTTTTGTGTATATAGTGTATTACATAGAGGTTTAGTTGTCCCGCCTTGTATTGCACATAAACTGACTTAAATTTTATTCCTCGGCCGTATTTTTCAAATTTACGCACGAGTCTGATTTCTTGAGGTCATTTTCGTCCACGTCAAACGACTTAGTTTCCTTGTTTTTTTTTCGTTTATCGCTTTTGAGAAAAAATCGCAATGATTAAATTGATTGAGCATTAATAATTGTTAAGCATTTTCATAGAAAACCTATATATCGTCACTGATGCAAACCAGCAGTGGCGAAACCCATGAATACAAATGGTCACAATAACACAGGCACATGCCTGAGATATTTCTCACTCTGAATTGTCTGAGTTCCCAATTTATATTATCGAAACACGAGACGAAAATCTCCGATGCGTACGCTCGGCTCGTCTTAAACTGACGAGAGCGAGTGCGTCGGAAATGAGGTGTTTTGCAGAGCTGAGGTAATTTGACGTCAAAAGGAAATTTCCTCTCGATAAAGCTGCTAACCTTTACGTGCGCACTGTCAAAGTCTCATCATACTACCATGTACGATTCTGGCTTATAATGTGCAAATTTTGATTATAAGTATTGCCGCTGTATTGATGCCTTTGCGGTTTTTGCGTGTGAATGAAACACGAAGAGTGACTACGGACTGCATGATACGTCTCGGCGAGAGGGTAATGTATGATTCTGAGTGGGGTGAACGGTTCGAATTTCGCTCGAGTTTGACTGCTTCGAATGCCTCTGCCTGAGCAGTTTCCCTTTTATCGAAGCGTTGAGTTGTTCACCAGCACGTCACTGCATGTGCGCTAACGAACTCCTTGTTTCTAATTCCAGTCTCGACAATAGTCGATTGTGGTGGGAGAATTTTTTTTTGCCTTGTGCCGTTTATCATCTCACGTGCGCTCTTTAATGAATGGTTTATCAACGAGGTTAAACTCTGAGTTTGCGAGACCAGCGCAGCGCTCTGCCTGCAGATGCTTGACTCGACCATCTGACATTCATCCAAATTGCGTGTCAACCTTGCTGAAATAAAGCAAAGATTTTCAAAAAGGAACTTTCCTCCAGCTACAGGGGTTTTCAAATGGTTATCTCTGACCTAAAATGACCCAAAATCGGTCCTCTCAACACGATTTCTAACTTGACCTCCACCGTGCGGTTGAGCTCTATGTTCCCGGGACGGTCTCGCTGTGGTGCCATGTCGTTACGAGACCAGCCGCCTGTCGCTGATCTCGGCTTGTTAGCTCGGTCAGCATCTGCTCACTCTGCATTCGGTCCATGATGTTGCCTTCTCATCTCGTTATTCGCCCTCACCCCTCATTACGAGGCTTTCTCTTCCGTCAAACGTCGGGTGTGGGAATGAACTCGAAAATTTTTCGCAGACCTGGGAACACTTCTGGTCCACAGATCGACGACCTGAGAGACCATTTCTGCTCCATATCTTAAGGGTTTCGCAAACTAGTTTGTGGCGATAATGGGTTTGTGATTAATGGGTCAAGGTTTTTATGATACGGTTTATGCGGTGCTGCTTCAGTGATGGTTCTCGTCGAGCCGTGCTCTAAATTCTATGTTTTTTCTTTTCTTATTATGAATTATGCAAATCTTTCTTATTTTTATTTGGTATGCCTACCGCCGTGAATTTTCCTCTGTTTCCTTCTCATTATCATGGGTGGCAATTTAAATTTGACTCTGCACATAGTTTAAGAATTCAACTTTCAGGAGAAACTATTAGTTTCTTCTCCTCAAAATGTTTCGCGAGAAAAAGATAAAGGTTGCGTGGAAGAATATGAGAGACGGTGTCGTTTTGTTAATGCAATGATATGGCAAAACTTCAGCGTATGTTTTTAGATTTCTGATGTGTTCAGTGACGGTGAGTGCAGGTCTGGTCGAGGTGAATGCATGCGACACTTGGGGTTCTGTGTTCCTCCAGTAGCCCACCGCATTCTGTACGTGGCCGCCGTGAGAGGCTGTTTCAACCGTGGAGCAACGTTTGTCCGCATGTTCTTGGCAAGTCTTCATTCTTCAATGGGTCCCTGCTTGCAGCAATGTATCGTGTGTCGAAGTATAATAAATCGCGGATTGCGTTCTGAGACTTGATGCGCACAGCACAAAGCTGGGCACGTCACGTCTGTGTTGTTGAAAAATGACTGCTAGCGTTGATCTGCAGTCGTACAGCGCTCGTAACGTTCCTCATTATTCGGGATGTAGGCCTCGTTGAGTCGTGCTGTTATAATATGGCTGGGAGGTAAACACCTTAGCAAATCAGTATTCGAAGATGAACTCTTTGGTCTTTTAATGCATGAACACAGTGCGATTTCCCTATAGTTTTATCTCATTTGAAAAGATAACTCGACACTTCACATCGGGAAGAAATCAACGCAAGTTTCTGCAGTATTTCTTTAGGCAAATATTTGGCCTCCCGAGCATTAGGGATCTAGAAAAGCCTGCTCATTGTTTACGGAGGGAGCATATTTTCTGCACCATTTGCCGGACTGGTACTGCCAGTTGAGGCTGCACCGAATCGTGCCTGAGTGAATAGCAACAAAATGACGATCACTCTGCTAAGGATTTGAGAGCAGATAGTAGCATTTGATAATTGCAGCATTGTTGGTATTCTTCGGCCAAAAGTGAAGGAAGAATCTCGTGCAGCAAAAAATGTTTATAATTGATGCATTCAGTGTTACTCTGCCTAGTACTATTGATTTGCATTGGTGCGCTCGCAATTGTTGGAAAGGTGCCATAGCTGCATTTTTTCGATTAAATTATTCAGAACAATGATTTTATGTAAAATTGTAAAAGTCTAGGAGTATAATTTTTTCCTTACCCTTTTCCCTACTGAGCTGGGTTTCATTGCATAGAAAAAAGATCTACATCCTAAGCCGATTGATATTATTTTTGTCAATGTGTATATCAATTTCTTTCAATGTAACACTTAAACTAAATTCATTTCGTATTTCTGTTTCCCAATGTAAACCAATTCATCAAAAATGAACTGTCACTCAGGGATTGCTAGACAAGCTCAAATTTGACGCAATTCTGTGGGGCCAAAACCCTCGCCAGTGCCCGCATTCGAGGCGCTCAAACGGTTGGTGAAGCGGGTGGGTGGCGGCACGACCGTGTGCACCAGCTAACGAGGCCGGAAGTGTTCACGCCTCTTGCTGTCTTATCGTAACGTCATGTGTTCAGAGGTCCTCAATTAAACACATTGCCTGCACTACCCCATACAGGAAAATTTTCACGTCTAGAAATATCTCCGTTGTGAATCTAAAAATGAAGGATTTTGTTTTCACGAATTTGGTTATCCTATTAATTTTCCTTCTAATCTAAACTGGCTTATTCGAGTAATGAACACAAATTTCATGAAAACTTGAGAAATTTGTATTCCTCTATGTCGGTGCTATGGTTAGGTTAGGTGATCACGTGTACCGTACATGGCGCACGTCACAGTCACAGAGTGCTGACTGATTGCGTCGGTAGCAGCCCTCGAAATCACAAATACCGAGTGTTAGTTACAAGCGTACCAGAAATCTGGTACGATTTGAGACGGTGAATTGGTGATGCTGGGCTTACGTTCCTGAATTACTATCTCGAGTCTCCCAAAAATGATCTTAAATGAGAGCTTTTATGAAGAAAAACCTCGGTGCTCTGCTGTATTGATGTGCTCGTTTCATGGGGTTTTAATTACACTTATAGCAAAATAATTATCTGAGCTAATATCGATAAACTTTGATATCTTCTGAAGGTGATGATATTTTCTGCCAGCGTCAAACAACCTCTCCTTTATCTTGCCTGCCCCTGCCTTGTTGCAGCTGACATTTAAAACCAAACATTCCTGATCGTCTAAGCGTCCCACCCATTTTATTTCAATCGTTTTTCCCGTGATGGCTGTTTTTATTATTTTCTTGCCTTGCCTGTCCTGGAATTTAGCGAAAGAAATACCGCCCCTGCGCAAAGCAACAAGATCTTGTGAAGGCCGCGGGACTAGTTCTGCTGCGAGTGCTGTTTTGAGTGGTCACGGCTGCTCGCTCAATTCTGCGCTGGTTGGTTACGCCATACGAGAAATAATTTCTGGCTTTACCACGTTCTCGGTGCGGCAGACCAGGTGATGTTGTGGCATCGTGAAAACATAAGGGGCTCGCTGGCAGACCACGCTTACAGGCGTAAGAAAAACCTACAAATTGCTGTAAACAAATCTCTCTGGAGAGATACACTTGTCCTTCAGCGTAACTTTGGGACTTGGAGACCCTACAGGAGATCAGTGGATTACCGAGCCGTTCCTGTAACTTTGACTGCACAAAAATTTCAGTGTGTAAACTGAAAATATACATGAAACTAAAGCTGAGTCTCTGTGCTAGATTCACATAAAATGTGGCAACGTGATTAAACCCCTAATACAATAATTTCAATGTCAATAACACTTATAATAATAATAATAGTACTCTATTGTAAATAATATGAAATGCAATTCTTCTTAAACGACAATGTTCTCGACTAATAGCTGATAATTTTTCATTCGTTTCTGAGCTTCATCAGTCACAATAACTTTTAAAATGGGACTCACTCCACTTAAATGTCACGAGTCCGAATGACTTCAAACGAGAACACACCAACGAGACCACGCATGTCATTCTCCATCTAAGTGCGTGAGTGTGTGTGTGTGTGGCAAGTCGCCCATCAATTTAGGATGACGAAATATTCCTGAGCACATCCGATGGTGAAGCACTTCGACTCGGTTTCTGAAGGCTGCGGGGCGGGTCAATACCAGTAGCTCGATGAACTTTCCATCGGAACACGGTATTTAGGAACACGATGTACGCGTTCGTGAGGTGCCCGTTAGGGGCAGGGCGTGACCGTGGTCCACTGTTGCCAAGGCTCCTGACGCCGCGGTTCTCCCCTGCATGGCTGCCCACTCGCATGACTGGCTTAGGTCTGAGCTCCCCTGAAATTTGGTCCACTCTCTGGAGACTCGAGTTCTTCCGTTCCTTCAATGGACCTCCATGTGGAAAAAATCCAGGGTATTGGTTTGATTTTCGAGGCTCGTGGGAAGGCTTTTTCGTCCCCTTCGGTATCAACATTTTTTATTTCCTAAAGGAATTTTATTCAACATTGTTTCGTTCATTGGTTTGGTAATCTTCTTTATAGTAATCCAACTGTTGTAGGCTTTGATGAACTACACCGTGAGCATCTTCTTTTACATTTTTCAATCCAAATATGCATTTACTGTTGATTTTTATTCCACAGCATATGGGATCAGTGAACTAGACCAGAAGCCATGCACGGGTGCTTCAGATATCACTTACGTGGCATCTAATTTTTCACAATGTAATCTCAAAATGTGTAGTTTTCATGCGAAAAAAACAAGCGTATGGTCAGGTTTTGATTTGAATCCCTCATGTGTTCATACATCATCCCACACACATAGGTTGGATGGTATGGTGACTGCTCAACACTTCAACGTCCGCTTTATTTTTTATAATTAAAGAATTTTTCTCAAAATAACGTTCGTGTCGTACAGAATAGAATTCTGGTCATCTATTTTCATCCACAAGTTAAACGTCACATTAGGAGGCGAATTATAAAATGCGATTTTTCATGTGTCGGTTAGGAACCTGGGTCATAGAGGCAAGTCAAGTGCGTCCGTAGCAGTCTAGTTGCACTTAAGAAGGACGCGTCAACATCAAAACTAATCCGTTTAGGTCAACACTCTCCGTGGAGGTCGAGTACCACACGCTTCTTCCTGCCTCTCATATCTGGAAGCACGATGTCGACCCTGCGGTTCACTAGGCTTCTGCAAAACAGGGTTAAATGTTTTCATATGGATTTATTTCAATCGTCGTTGTGACTCGTACAACATTCACTCTGGAATTAAAGTGCCGACATCGCTCTATAATTTCAGAGTCGGCAAAGTAGTCTCGTCAGGGTGAAACTCTGCAATTAAACAGACTAACACTCCGTGCGTTTTTTCTGCCGACAAATGATAGACATTCATAGCAACATAACTCATACTTTAGTGTTATTGTATGGTCACTGGTTTGCCGTGAACAATAGACACTGTCGTGAACAATAGTATGACGTGAAAAATCGTTTTCTTTTATGAAAAATCATTTTATGACATCAGTTGCTTTTTTTCCTACACCATATAGCCCAGCTAGTTATCGCAGTTATTAGATCACAAAACCTACGCTACTTACTAGTATGTATTTTTAATAGACTTTTACATCAAGTGTGCACGTCATCATTAAGTCTGAGTGCCAGTGCCATGCAGTGAGGTCAAAGCGCAGAGCAGGAGGGGGAGTCTCAGCGAGCTGGTCTCTTTTAAAGTATTGGAACTGTTCTTCGACGTTTGGATCGTCCACCGCCCCTCTGATTGGATCGTGAATTTTGGTTCCCTTTTCGCGCGACTTCGTGAGTTTGACCGTGAGGCAGCTGCTGGCATTTCTGGCAGCTGCTGGGAGTGGGATGGCACGACTGCTGCTGGGAGTGGGAGGGCACGACTGCTGCTGGGAGTGGGAGGGCACGACTGCTGCTGGGAGTGGGAGGGCACGACTGCTGCTGGGAGTGGGAGGGCACGACTGCTGCTGGGAGTGGGAGGGCACGACTGCTGCTGGGAGTGGGAGGGCACGACTGCTGCTGGGAGTGGGAGGGCACGACTGCTGCTGGGAGTGGGAGGGCACGACTGCTGCTGGGAGTGGGAGGGCATGGCTGCTGCTGGGAGTGTGAGCATCTGATTACTGCCGCAGTTGAGAACTTCTCAGGTTGGGAAGGAGAACTTCAGAGAAACTATGTGTGCTCGAAATCTGACTTACATCATGAGACACTGCGAGACAGGTCTAAAGTATATGATTTTCGACGTATATTTTTGGGCGCCTGCCAGCACTTATGGTGTCGCGCACCAGTGCCATGCGCGAGGGTCATCTCGTTGTAAATTTGTTGACATTAGCGACGCCTAGAATCAGAGATGAGCGATCCTAAACAGTCTTCGATGCACGGTCAATAAGAGGACTTGGTGTAATTTCGAAAGATCTTCTAACCTTCAGCAGAGCACACATTCAGGGAGACCATTTTGACGCACTCTACATTGACCCAATTTTAATGAAAATATCGGCAGTAAGTTTTTACGTTGTGTGGTTCGAATTGTTAAATTTAGCTTGGTTTTACCGTTTCTTTAGCGTTCATTTTTCTCTCATTAGAGACTGGCTCGTGTGCAGTTTGACGCTCATCTACAATACTGAACCTCTGTTATTTTGTGTTTACTTCTAAAAATTATTGCAAAATTGCCATTTGATCGACCCTGCTCACTCTGACTTGGCATTCTTTGATGGAACGCAGGTCTAAAAAAGTGTGTATAATCTGACTCAAGGTTTTCCATCCCTGAGGAAATGAACTACTCTCGATGGAAATTGCCGATGTTGGCGATACTTGCTGCGAGACGCGAAATTTCAGCCTCGGTCGGCCATTACGGAGTGACTCGCTGATGCAGGGTGGGTGCTAGGGCGTCAGGGGCTCGGCCTCCTCACGACTCCCTCGTTTTCTTCCCCATTTGAACCTAGCGTTGCGTTGTCGCAACTCTGATAACAGCTGGGGCTCCCAGTGTTGCGTAAACGCAACATTGGAAAACGTTCCATTACTTATTTTAAAATGCGCATTGGATAACATCGTTGATACGAACTCAAAGTATTGTCATCAACTTTTTCTGTGAATTTAAGAATATATATAATAACCATTTCCTTGCGATCAAATGGGTTACCGATGCATGCTGCTCCAGCTTCACAGAATGGGAGATGGCTCAAAATGACGTACTAGAAGCGTAATTCGCTTGGTACATTCGTTTGTTCTACCAGCGTCTGGCTACCCAGCATAATTACACGCTGTCGCTCAATCCTCATTAGCCATGACAATCTCTAAATAATTCAACACACGCTCGGAAAGCGGGACGTAAGTGTGGACGTTAAAACACAATAATAACATGGAGTGTCTCGAGAAGACTTATGTTTCCAGACCGACTTTTTAATTGCACGGCCGACTTTGCGTGGAGGTTTGCACGGCACGCATTAATATCGCTTGTGCAAAAGGCGACAATTTTCCCTTGGTTTTCGAAGTCGTCGAAGCATTGAAGTGCGGCGCGCTGCCTAAGTTCGGTCGTAAAAGTTACGACCGTGTCCTCATGTTGCCAGTGAGGTCCTTGGTGTCTTAGCTGGGCCTCCGGACAGCGTAACGAGTTAATGCCGAGCCGTATTGTTCTTGGTCAACTTCAGGAAGTGGTCCTGTGGCGAGAATAGTGTCGACTCTAGGACACTTGGTTGTACCGAGTCCAAGAAGCTTGGTTGGGTTGAGGCTAGCAAACTTGGCTAGTGCTGAGTCTAGCGAACTTGGCTAGTGCTGAGTCTAGGAAACTTGGCTAGTGTTGAGTCTAGGAAACTTGGCTAGTGTTGAGTCTAGGAAACTTGGTTGTGTTGAGTCTAGGAAACTTGGTTGTGTTGAGTCTAGGAAACTTGGTAGTGTTGAGTCTAGGAAACTTGGTTGTGTTGAGTCTAGGAAACTTGGTTGTGTTGAGTCTAGGAAACTTGGTTGTGTTGAGTCTAGGAAACTTGGTTGTGTTGAGTCTAGGAAACTTGGTTGTGTTGAGTCTAGGAAACTTGGTTGTGTTGAGTCTAGGAAACTTGGCTTGTGTTGAGTCTCTAGGAAACTTGGCTAGTGTTGAGTCTCTAGGAAACTTGGCTAGTGTTGTCGTTAGCGGACTAGAAATAGAACTGAGCGTTAGCACTCTTATACAGGACCCGTTAAGGAGAGGTAAACGGGAGGGACAATGACTTTCATATATACATAATATTTAATAAAAAATAAATGCGAAAAAATATAAATAAATAAAAAAGCTTGAGGAACAAGAGTCGTACGTCAAGACTTACATGGACAATGGAACGCTCTTGAAGACAACAAGGACGAACCTCGAAGCGTCTCCTGAAGTAAGAACCGAAAACGAGGCGTCAAAGGAAAAAAATAAATCAGACGTTGAGGGATTTACGAAGGCCCTTTTTTGTAAATGTCGGCATAATTCAAGGACATGTACTAGATGCAATAAAATCATCTCTGGCGAGTTTTGATGAGAATCTTGTTAAGTAAGCTCATCTAGTCTCACCCTCGCGGTCATAGGCCTATCTATCCTATGGTAAGGAGACTGGCGTCCTCAGGGACCACTGATAGGTTGCCTGAGCTGTAGATAGGCTTATAGATCTTCTGTCTTTCGTGCCCACTTTGTTTCTTTCAATTCTCACACCTTCTTCGCTATCGCTTCTTTGTGGTCTTTTCTTCCTCTTGATTCTAACTTGCTGTTTTTATGCGCTGGGGATCATGTGTGGGAAGAGATCTTATGCATAGGTTCCCCGATATCCATAGTTCATACTAAATGAATCCTTCTTTTCCATTTTTTTTGGATCACATTTCATGTTGCTAGTGAGCTGTAAATTAACTAATACCCCATATGAAAAACATCCGATTTTGTTGCGTCGGAAGTCGAGACTTTGGTGTTCATCACACATCCGAGCACTCGTATCCTAGATACATGAATCATTGCCAGTTACTCGCTGAAGCAGTGAACCTCGCAAGCACAGCGGATGCGGGGACTTTGTCTGTTCAGGTTAAATATGAGACACCGACCGCTTGTGTGTTGTGTGCGGAGAGGCGTTGAGGCGCCCTTGGAATAGAGCTCGCCCAATTTGTGCACCTCGCCGTAATTGTGCTAACTGCTCGCAGCTGCCGCCGCCACTGGGGCCTTCCATTCTGACGAGGCCTGTACGCCTGGGTGCCCAGACCTGCTGCCGCCACTCAGAGTATCCGCTGAGGGCGGCCATTACCCCCTCCACGCCGGCCAACTGCCATCGACTACCTCCGCACTGACGAACGTCGATCTATTCCGTTCTACTACCTCCACGATCTATCTCCACAATCTACTACGATTACCTACCTCCACAATCTACTACGATTTACAACCTCCACAATCTACTACCTCCACCATCTGTAAACTCCACCATCTACTACCCCCAACGTCTATATACTACGTCCACCATCTACTACATCTACCATCTACCGTGTATGCTACCTCCCCCCGACGAACTACTGCCGGAGAGCGAACAAGTAGCGCCCTCCTCCGCTCCCAGGTGTCCTCTGAGCGCCAGGATGAGCGGTGCGTGCGGGGCGTGCCAGGCCTGGGTTCCTGCTGGGCTCGGACGGAACTGACGGGGCAGTTGTGCAGTGCACGACTGCAGGACCCTGCACTGCCTCCCTACCCAGCACCGTACACTCGATGTGGTCCTTTGTGCATAGGCTATGTGTTGGTTGTGATCGAGAGGAAACCTAGCAACTGGAAATACTGTCCTCCTGTGTTTTGTTTACACCCAATTTAGCATTGATGTGCCTTCTAGAGGAAGCATGCATAATATGAGGAAGTGCTAGTCAACTGGAAAGTAATTTGAGAAGTTAAAACTCTAAATATTCTTGCTAAATTGCTAAAAATTTCTGACAATAACTTATTTCCCATTTATGATAGATGTGAAATAGCACCTAATATCGCAACACCTCTTCCGACGACACCGAGAGCGCAACTGAGGGAAGATGCGGTCCTCTCGCCATCACGACACGCATGAAACTTGTTCCATGCGCGTCCTGTTTGATTAAGACACGCTTATGTAGAGCGTGTCATATATGATGTTTTAAGAGATATAATATTAACAAATTATTCACAGTGCAATTTGAAACATTTATCTCGAAAAGAAACGTGTGATTGTGGTTCGATTGAGCGTCTAATGGTGCGGGTTTCACAATGTGTCTTGTTATTTCGATCGATCCGAAAAACTGGTTTAAAGCTTCAAAAATATCAGAGATATCTGTGCTACGGAATAAGAACTAAACGCATGTCCTTTCAAGTGGCCTTTGCTTCACTTCTGTAGCATGGGCACCTGAACTGCGTATGTCATAAAACATTTGAACAATTTTTCCTTTTTCGTATCACCTTATATCCTCCTTACAGTACAAGTGTGTTTTTATGAACGACGAGCCCTGAAGGCGTTCAGGGTTCATGGCAAGTGTCGCATTGAATGAGCTCGATTGTGATGGTAGATGTGCAGTCCTAAGACACGCTACCGAATTTTACGTCCGTGTGAGCACGTTGCGGGCGCGAGAACGTATTCTGTTGACAACTTGATGGATTCTGCAGGCGTGCTGGGAAGGTGTCTTAGATGTAGACGAGGCACGTATCCGTAAAAGGGCTAATGGGAGCGCTGAGAAGGTATGTCAACAGCCAGGGTACGTGTCCACACTGAATTCCAGAATGTGTGTTGGAGGACTTGTAGAGTGTTTGACTTGGACCACAAAACAATTAACTTGGGTCCAATTCTGCCACTTAACTTTTTGTCTTGAGCTCCGCAGATTGCGGGAGAGGAGTCTGTATTATTACATCGCTTTTGTACCTCTTAAGAACACCAGAACGCAGAGTAACGCAAGCTTTATGCAGAAGTTCTCGAACTCTTCCGACCGCGTGAAAATCAGCTAATAGAACACGTGCTATTTCTTCATTAAAAAGGCTCATGCTCTCTCAGGCGTTGGTCGAAGATTTGTTCGACTACTCTGCTAACGATTCGCGTCCTATTCCTATTGGTTCACGAGGCGGGCCGTGCGATCGCATTTCGCGTTAATTGAGTAGGACACCGTGGTGATTGAGGTCAGGCAAACAGCAGAGTTGGGGACCGCGGCCGTGCAGCGAACAGCGTCAGTTCGAGGGGATGGAAGTGTAGAGGTAGATTTCTCCCGAGCCTTTTATGGTAGCGTATTTTGTACCGAGCTCGTATTTGGCGGTACGTATTTTATTGGCCTTTGTAAATGTCATGAGTTTGTGGCCAGAAGTTCAAAAAGGAAGCGTCCACAGACTGCCGAGCGAGAGAACTCCTACGTCTCATAGGAGCCGCTCGTTCGCGTTCCCTACTTGCTTCTATTCATTGGAGTCCTTGCCACGATGATATGTTACCTGAGTCTCGGTGTCTTGTGACACATTTTAGTGCTTTATACGTCAGCCTAGCAATTTTAACGGCTTTTTTTAACTCGCTTGGATTCTTCGTAACGTTAAATATACTCATAGGTTGTCGATTCTCAATTAGAATTTTCAATTCCCTGTTTACTAATTGAGAAATGTTTTTCTCAATAAGACAACAATTTTTAAGCATTGGTTGTACAAGGAATGAAAAACGATCATAGGAGTTGGCTGAGCGCACTTGCGGTGGAGTGCTGCGACTCGTAACACCCCCTGAATGCAGGGTTCGTTGGACGGCCGCTTCTGAGTGTCACTATCGTACAACACATAATTGGTCCCGCTCGCAGTGTCCTAAAAAATGGAATTTACGGCCTCGTTGTTTAGGAGATGCAATCGTTCGAGGCTCATGAAGCCCTAATTTGGAGCTGAGGACATCGGCGCTCGACACGCTTTGCGAACACGCCGTCCACTGACCCGGGCAGCTCGTGGGGCCCTTCTCGGCCGTAAATAATCCTTATAGACTTACTGGGACGAGCGTACTCTGAAGCCTAGGTATGGTGTGCAATTTAGGTAGTGCTGCAAAATTGAGATCGTGCTGCGGGATTCTGGTAATGCTGTATAACTTAGGTCATGCTGCGCAATTTCAGTCATGCTGCACAATTTCAGTCGTGCTGCACAATTTCAGTCATGCTGTATAATTTAGGTCGTGCTGTACAAATTCGGTGGTGCTGCATCATGCAAACATGTGCGTTATGTGGCCTGTGCCGTCTGAGCCAGGTGGTCTCCTTGGTTTGGCAGGGTAAGTTCTGTTGAAAACCTCCCCACCCGCGCAGTAGGACACTCCCCCTCGCTAGCAGATGGAGCAGTAAGCGGGCGCACTTCGCTGCAGCAGGTAGATCAGTAAACTGAATCAGTTCTAGCAACTGAATTAAATCGCGTAAAGTGCTGAATCAGTTCTACAACTGAATTAAATCGCGTACAGTGCTGAATCAGTTCTAGCATACAACCGCTCTACATGCAACCATCCCCTTCGTAGAGTGGGGTTACTGCATCTCCAACATCCCGTTCCCCACGTCCCTCATATCGACCCAACACTCCCATTCAGTGCTCAAATAACCCTATGTTCCAACAAATGTGTTTCCTAGTGTTTTCTGTGTGAGATAGACATCAGATCCTGTAGCCCCAGCTGTCAATGGCTTACTACGACTCAAGCCAACGCTCCCCCCCTTAGCTCCTTTTCCCTTCCTCCACCCCCTCCACACCCCCGGGGGTGCAAAAGACGCCCTTGAGAGACAGAGGGCGGCCCCATGCTTCAACTGGCCTTCCTCTTCCTCTTCACGGCTGACGCACCCCGCGCAAAATGTTCAGCCTCTCGGGCGTGCGTCTTGCATGGAAGAGAAAGTTGATGCCAAGTGTGATATTATCGTGCCCTCTTTTTTTTGATATCGTAAATTTCACAGGTTTGTAAATTATGCTGTCCAACGTACAAGCATGACAGCTCACGCATGCGCGCTACGATGATGAGGTGACACGTAAATGGGATTGTTTCGGTTCCGAAATGAAGTTTTGTTGTGTTGCAGAAATGAGGTACTTTTGATTAGGAATGAGTCGATGGTGAAGGTTCGACTGTTTTCTGATCGATTTCGACGGGCTTTTGACACAGTACGGTCAGAGTTGGGACGAAGTTTCTAACTTTTGAAACAAGTATCCATTTTGTGTGCAGTCAAGTTGTGGCAGGATGCAAAGTAATCTTTTGTGTAAGGGTTTAAGTTTCCTCGCAAATTGAGCCAGCCGCTCGGAGAGCTTGCAATACTCCTGTCCATATCACAACATCAAAAGTATGAACTTAAAATAAAATTATTTCTTTGCCCAGTATGTACGAGGAGCCGTGTTGATGTAAAAGGAAGAAGTATTTTTCATGAACTCAATGGGACAGGCAAATTTAAAGGTCATTTGATCTCCACTCAAGGGCACGCAGGTTTGAATTTTACTGCCGGCCATCCTGTCATCATCGGTGGAGGCGACCATCGCAGTTGCAATTTTTTGACTGGTTTGTTGATTGACAGATCTGGCTTGGTTGGTCCACTGGAGATCAAGTTTTGAAGGCCTTTTCAGTAAATTACTGAAGCTCTTGGTGGTTTTAAAATTCTTTTGCCCGATGGTGAAAACATCCTTACAGCCATGGTACGATAAATTTCTACTCGCTGACTCAAGACCGGTAATTCTGTTGGCACATTCCCTGAAAGCAAATAATCGACTATCCTAATCACTTTCCAGTGACGTCATTCATGCTAAATACAGTTACCTATGCTTTAATTCAACAAATTATAACACTTCCATGCTAGTACCACTTCCTTCGTTTCAATCTCTTGTATTCTAGTTCCGTCACTCAACCACGACTCATGAGATACACCACTTGAATATTACACAGATCTTATCGGGAACATCATGCCCCAAAAAACCCACTGAAGCACAAGAAAATCCCTACCTTGACAGCCAGTAAACATGGAAGATGGTGAAGGTTATCAGCCATCGGACATCATAGCAGGGCGCCCCAGTCTCAGTTGCTCCTGTCGGCCGCACTCGTGGCCTTTGAGGGACATGGTGATCGTGGGGCGGGGCTGAGACCATCTCCGCATGTCCTCACTCGAGTAAAGTGCCATGCCGTCGCGGGACGTACCTGCCATATATGGATGAGTGTGCATATATGGACGAGTGTGCGCTTGGGCCCTGCATGCGGTCCCCTATTTGTCATCATCGTGCGGTGTGTGTGGACGTGTTAGCGGCACACTCAGGTGATGAGCCTCCTCCTCGCTCCTGGAGTTCGTTTTTGCAGTGCGATGACACGAATATTATGTCACCGTCACTTTTGGCTCATGGTCGACTCTATTGACGGATTAAACTTTGTAGTCCATTAATCTCTTCTGACGAGTCAATTGCTATTGGTGGATTAATCTCTGTTGACGGATCATTCGCTGTTCACAGATCAATCTCTGATGAAGGATCAATCTTTGATGAAGGATCAATCTCTGATGAAGGATCAATCTCTGATGACGGATCAATCTCTGATGAAGGATTAATCTCTGATGACGGATCAATATCCGATGAAGGGTCAATCTCTGATGACGGATCAATATCCGATGAAGGATTAATCTCTGATGACGGATCAATATCCGATGAAGGGTCAATCTCTATTTACAAATCAATTTGGTGGGTCAATCTTTCCTGCCTCGAGATGTTTCTGGTCATCACGGGATTACTACAGCAACTCCGAAATCAGGCGTTAGTGCTGTATCATAATTACTGCACCAACTCTCAAATCAGGCGTTAGTGCTGTTTCATAATTTGTCATCAGCGAGTCCCCTCCTATTGATATTAGTTGTACCTGTTGCACTGGCTTGACACGTCGATATTATTCCATCACACCCATCATCTCTCCCCATGTGCACCCGAGGAATATTTACTTTTAATTCATCCAAATTAATTTCACAGAATTGAAAACTGCATCAAACTATGATATAATCTCACGAATTAGGCCTTACTTTCGTCAGAAACAAAAGGAGCTAAATGTTTCCTCGCTTTGTGCTTTTAAGGAACTTCAGTCAAGAGGTCATATTATATAATATCTGAAGGCTTATCTTAATTTTGTGATTAAACTTCTTTCGTAGTCGGATTAAGGCGCACGCCTTCGTGAGTGTCTGTGTCGGCCGTTGTGCGAGCAGTGTAATCTGCCACCATTGTAACATGGCTTGTAATTGGCCGCTGTTATTGAGCTTTTATTTCCTCTGACACCGAGTTCTCCGGTTTTTATTGCTCTTGAAATGGCACTAGTGGACAAACTTGATAAGCAGTTCATTGTAACGACGTCTCAATTTGTACGACGTTCTTATTTACTACGCCACTGAACAATTTACCCACATAGAGCTAAGTGATTTCCGTAACATCATTTCACGATAATCATGCGCTCTTTCATCAAAACGCAATTCTTAACAAATGTAAGTAAGATACTGTTTGAAACACAGTTTTTAAATCAAGCGTGTAGAACACGTGTAACTCTGTTCTTGAGTTCACGTTGAGCGGAACGGGGTCGACTGAGGGAATGAAAGTTGCAGATTTATGAAGTGTGTTGTTAGCGGTTTTAATTCAAGAGCCAGACGCAATTACCGGAGAGTGGAAGAAGCGACAGATTCGCACATTGCTGACACACCACCGCTCTATAAATACGCATTTATATCGCATGATCGTCGGCTAATTTACTTATTATTGTGTTCATGCATTGGTGGTAGGAATGACGAAGCTATATTTCTCAATTCAGTCCCAGCGAACCCGGCATTGAAAAATACTGCTGTAGTCGTCAAGAATGATATTCTCAGTTTCGTGATCATTATGTTTCAAATGACATCCACTTAATTTGAAAGACTTCCGTCCAATATTATCCATCCCTCTTAATTAAGGCCAATTGGGAACCGATGCCGGATTGCGTCTAAACCTCACCTCCTTTAAATGACATTGAAAACGACTCAAAATTAAATAAAATGACTATCAGAATCGTAATCTTCCACCTGCGTCCTCGTTTAAAGAACTCGTGCAGGGTTACGCTAAAATCGCTCTTTTTATTGTCACGACGGTATGCAGTTTTTGCCAGAGAATAATTAAACGGTAGAATTGCAGTCCAAAACTCGTCAGTTGGATGCATATCGTGGGCATTTCTCGTCAGTCGTGCCATTGAAAAATTCAGAACACGAAAAAATTAAACCCTGGCTTGCGTCGGGTATTGGAAATTGTGACTTCCTGTTTTGTAGGACAACAGTTATTCGAGCGACCCCTTCTGAGTCAAATTTAATAATTTTGTGATGAGTTTGTGTCTTTGTATTGGTGGTGACTAGGATTAGTTTGTGTTTTTGTATAAGTGATGACTAGGATTCATTCAGTCAAGTGCGGAGAGTGTTCTCGGCTGATGAGGGTATTGAAGCTATCGTGTGGCGCAACCCATTTACCTGGCAGCGGAAGGTGCGCAGTTTTCTGGCCGTCAAGTTTAAGAGCGGGTGTCGACACCTTTTATTGAGGCCATCATTACAAGACCGCGGTGATTGAATTGTCTCGTATTTTCTCGCATGTCATTACGAAACATTCTCGTTAGACTTGATTTCTCCGAGAAGTTATTAACTCAGCGGTGTTGCAGCGTAATGAGCTGTGATGCCCCTCATCACCTAAAAAGCAACATCGCTATCGAACTTCTAAGTCTATGCGACTCAAGTGAAATAATGTTGTTCCATAGCAACATACTGTCTAAAATATCGACGAAATCTCGGCACTTGAAATCCTGGTTTATTTCAACGTATTTTCCGATTTTGACGCTCTTCATTGATTTCACCGCACTTGGAGAGAAAATCAATATTCAATATCTCTCATAAGACGTTTCCACTGCAAAGGTCTACAAGACTTGACTGCGTACACCGTTAACCTGCCGTAGTAGCAGAGGTAAACTCGGACGACACGGGCGCCTCCCGGATCTCGCTTGCAAAATTTTAAGTAAAGTTCAAGCCTTCATATGCATACGTCGTTATCGGATTGTGGCAAAAATATTGTGCAATGATTGCTTGCTCTAGCAATTGCGTCCTTTTGAATGTGGTGAAGATTAGAACCCTCGTGTTTCGACTTTGCCTCGCAACGAAGGTTTGTTTTTCATTTTATAATTACTGACCTGCGTCATATACTACGGTGCTTGTATGAATAACTGCATCGAGCTTTCACTTGAACGTACAAAACTTTCACCTAATATTTTATGCTCCATTATTTCGCTCTCGAACCTCGCATAGGTGTCCAGCAAAGTTCAGAGCGCTCCGCTCCACAAGATGAGCGAAAAGAAAACTAAACGTTATATCAATCCCGGGTTCTTTAGCAGTGATATTAAACACGGTAAATTTCTCCCCATCGGCCTGATTGCGCAACGGTGAGTGATACATTATAGCTATTTTCTACTCTAATGTACAATCGAGCACCCTTTCTACAGACCGTCGGCTTCATGGTAAGCCACAGAAAATATCAACGTGTCTCTCTGGTCGTCCGCCAGTGCGGTGCATGTGTGTAAGTTGCGGCTCGTGATCGGCACACTGACAGCGCACGGTCGCAGGGCGCAGGCGCGGCCACGCGCTACTCGGTGAGGCCGCTTTCGGGAGCCGCGCTCATCACGAATGATCGACTTTCTCTCGCATGACTTTCCCGCGAAGAAATAATTGTGAAGCATTAGCATTTCGGGTACGCCAGTTGGCTGAACGTTTCCAGCGAATAAAGAAGTCAATAATTTTGACGCTGGAGGCAGTGAAGTGAGATGCTACAATCAGTTTAGCCAGTTGTTTTTCCCTGATTTGTTTTTACGGCTCCCACCAGCAGGCATCAATGTGCTGTACCATCAAGCGCTAAAGCTGCGATCCAACACAAAAGAAATTCCTTCCATGCGTTTTCCATGGTGATCTTTCATTTTGGTTTGATGCATGTACTGTTTACATTATCGTTCTCTAGATTACTTCATCTGCGCAATCCCATTAGCTGTTATATCGATAGTTGAGTTGCAAGATTACAAGATAGGCGAGAGTATATGAAAATTTGAAGCCCGTGGTCGAATTTACGTAGTCTCTGGTTGCGTGTCCATGTCCCTCCATGGATAAACATGCTGAATTTTTTCTCACAAATCTGTCTAAAATAAGAAATGTATTCTTGGAGCCTGCACTAACGACAAATTTTCTTCCTCGGGTTCTGTGTGAATGATCAGATTTCTTCCATGACATGTGTGTAAATGATAAAGTCAAGCTCATGCGTGAGGCAATGTCGTCAGGTGGGCGACCCACCAGCCGCCACCCGTCAGCTCCTGCGCGCCCGGCCGGAGAGTCTCGCTGGCAATAGCAGCGGCTACGTGCTGCTATTGCTACTATTGCTTGTGGTCATTGGTGCTGTTACTGCTGCTGTTGTTTTTCTTTCTCCTGATGCTACTGCTGTAGCTGTTGTTGGTGCTGATGCTTCTAAGTAGGACAAATAGTATTTTTGATATGCTATCACTACATTTTACCATTGATATGACTCGTATCTAACGCAATGAGGGTATGAAGGTGAAGCTAAGTTAAAAAATACGAGAATCTTTACTCTCACAGGTCCTGTCATTCGTTGAAAATTTCACATCTCCGCTCCCGAAACTAACGCCCAAACGCACATTAATTTGATTTTAAATTTTAGTGATGTGTTACAGAAATATGTATTATCTGTCATTCATTCTATTTGTTCAGTGAATTTTTGAATGCAATAAGAGAATTCTAATTTCAACTTACAGTAATATCTACGAAATTCAAAACTGATATACATATAAATGTTGTTTAGATTTTGGCGGCCAGTCTCTACAGAATACCTCAATTGCAGTGACATTGAAGTGTTTGTGGGACCCGTCCAGTGCAGTTGGCGGCTCACAGGCACAGTGGCAGGGTTAACTCGGACGGCTGAGCTCCATAAGGACCACAGCCGGTGTTGAAGGGCATCAAAAATAATACATTTCAGTCTTGAATTTTTCTTGTTTTATTTAAAACTACTGGGAATACAAGGAAAACAATATGAACGGCTGTTTACGTAGTGTATGATTTATTTAGAAAGTAAACTGGTCCTTATAAGCTTAAACTGTTTTCAGGAAGACAGATGAATAGCGTCTTGTTCCTATGAAGAGTTGAGGTGCGGTCGCACCAAAATCGCTTTCTTTACAACTCTCAAGGAAAGAAAATGCGCTGTCCGTCACTGTCTGCTGTTAGGAACTGGCATCAGGATCGTCAGCCTGCATGGAGATAGTTTTGAATAAACTATAGCTTCAGTGTGTCATCTCTTGAACAACTTCATGTCAGTTTAGTTTTTTATATTTTCGCGGAAATTCTTTTCTCACTGATATTCTTCGTCCCGCAATTAAGTTTCATAACTGGACGTCGCCTCACGCAATTATCTTGGATTATTTACACTGAATTGGGCTTCAGAAAATGTATGCACAAGTGTTTTTTTTATTCTTGCTATCTCTCTTTCTTATTTTCTCTCTCACTCTCTATCATTTATTCTGCTGATAATATTTACTCGGTTATTAGCTGTAAAACTTGAGTATAAATATCGGATGCACTCTACACATAATGATCTCTTTGAATAATCGATCTATTCAGTTCGTATTCTATTCATGTTTACGTAAATGCGCCAAAAGCTTTCTCGTCTCAACAACTACATTTTTTAAACGTTGTTGCCGCTTCATTTCCAAGTTCCAATCCAGAACTTCTTTTAAAAATTTCAAATTCCCACTCTTGTTTTCCCACCCATTTAGAGCAATGGCCTTCCTGCGTACGGAGTGTCATCAGTGGGGCATCATTTAACCCATTAATTTAAATACAGAGATCGTAACGCCATGAAAGCTCTGCATACAACTGAAAATGAATTGAGTTTCTCGAAATTCTCAGGGAAACTTTTCTGCTTAATTTCGACAAATTCGTCGGGGAACTTTTCTGCTTAGTTTTAATAAATTCATCGTAGAACTTTCCTGCTTAATTTTAACAAACTCATCGTGGAACTTTTCTGCTTAATTTTGGTGATTCGCAAACTTTGTGACGGGCTTCTCAACAAATTTCCATCAGGTCCCTGAAATGAGTAGCAGAGAACCGACAACTCGCATAGACTGTATTGCGCATCGTACGTACTTTTTGACATCCCACCCTATTCCGACGCGCTTCTTTGAGAGTCCTATGCATTGTAACACATACTTGTTAGAATTAAATATGGTGACAGGAACGATCGAAGTAGTCCATTCTCGGATTTCTGTCCAAGTCCCATGCTGTCAGACACCAATCACGCACAGGCACCCGAGAAGATCTGAAATAGGAGGGCACGTAGTTTGCCTTAAACTCATAATTCAATCAAAAAATAACGGTTCTGGATGCCTCATAGTAAAGTTTCTTCCTGTGCGCTTTGATGCTGTACAATTACAATCTAAATAATTTTGTATAAATTGCCACAGCTGATCGAAATGTTAAAGAATATTTTTATTCCCGCAACTGAAATGAGTCCGGTGTTGCGGCACCCGCCTCCCGCGAGAGAGAATGGAGGCAACATCACATGCGTTTAAGCTTTTTTATCGGTGTTACGGCCGCTGGCTTTGGCTGCCCAGAGAGCGGCGCCTTTCTTTGATGCAGCTTCCACGCTGTGATCGTCTTCTAATCGTCGAACCCGGGCCAGAATTCAAGTCTATTTAAGTCTAAAGCTTACATTCTGCGTTGTTCGGGTTGGGGAGACTGAAGTGATTGCTCGGTCTGAGGCTTTGTTGGCGCAGCTTTTTTGGGAATAGGCAGCCAGCAGAGCGACTTCGATGAGGCTCGGCACATTGAGGGCCTTAATTCACTTAATTCATGTCACCTAATTTGGTCAATGGACGGCGTCTTCTGCACCAGGACTCTTCTTAAATAATTCGCATCCCGTGATAGAATTATTTCTAGAAGAGTAATTTCGCTAAAGAGAAAGGCTCCACGAATGGCAACCCGTTTCAACGTTGGGAAAAAAGTACAAACGCGTTCACGAACGTCGCGCAAATGAACTTCCTTTTTTCAAACTAACGTGAGGAGATTATTGAAACAAAATCAAAACTCATGGAGTCCATGTTCTAGTCTTCGTAAATCTGTTTTTTTCATACACACACACGTCTATGTCCTTGGGCTAGCAATCCCACATTGCATTCACTCGAGAACTCATTTGCCGTATGAGACGTTGATGAGGCACAGGCAATATACCTACTTTGAGTCAACACGTGTGGCTAACTCGACAACCTCACACGTCAGGCCGTGTACGGCACAACAGAAGACACGGCTGGCGCTCTCTTGTTGCTGCTGTGGTACTCATCTAATGAGGGCGCATGTCTTGGTTTATGTGTGTACGTGTTCATGTGCGTGTATTTCCGAGTACGTGAATTTCTATGTGCGTACATGTTCATGTGGGTAAATTTTCATGTGGGATCATTTCCATGTGCGTACTTTTTCATGTGCTTGCATCATTATGTGCGTACTTTTTCATGTGCTTGCATCATTATGTGCGTACATTTTCATGTACGCGCATGTTTTTGTATAAAAATGTTCGTACACATACGTCGAAGTTTACTTCATTTGATATTTGCAATAAAGAGAACATTTCGCTCGTAAGCTGGTGAATCTCTATTGCAGGATTGCCGCTCCCTGATGAACTTCTTCAGATTTATAACTTCATCTAGTTCCAACTTCGACTTGCAACTCCATAAAGTTTAAATTTAATCGAGATAATGTTCCATCAATGATATCCATCCAGATAAAGTTCTATCAATTTTATCCACCCAGATAAAGTTCCACCAACTTTATCCATCTAGATAAAGTTTCATCAATCGTACATATTTGTCTACATAAATTTCCATCAAGTTTATTCATCTCGATGAAGTTCCATCAACTTTATCCATCTAGATGAAGTTTCATCAACTTTATCCATCTAAATGGAGTTCCATCAACTTTATCCTTCTAGATAAAGTTCCGTCATGTTAGTGATTTCAACTCATAAATGCGAGGAGCTGCTGCTCCGCGAGGTGTTACATCATGTAGTCCGGGGCGCGAGTAGACGGTAGACGGTCCAATTTTGTAGCAAGTCGCTGCACAGCAATACTCGGTGGGTAGATGTGCCTTGTATTCAGTAGGTAGAAGAACCGGGTATTCAGTAGGTAGAAGAACCGGGTATTCAGTAGGTAGAAGTACTGTGTATTCATTAGGTAGAAGTACTGTGTATTCAGTAGGCAGAAGTACTGTGTATTCAGTGGGTAGAAGTACTATGTATTCAGTAGGTATAAGTACCGCGTATTCAGTAGGTAGAAGTACTATGTATTCAGTAGGTAGATGTATTCATTTGAACACTTTGACTCAGATCTGAGGGCGCAAGTTCCAAAACATTGGTAATTCAATTATTACTAGAAGTACCGAAAGAGCTTGTTCCTTTCAAAATTAACCTAATATAAAGAGTCAATGAGCACAAGCTAAGGTACACCGCTGGTCAGGCACGGTCCACCGCGCTTACTTTCGTCACACAGCGCACTCTCTGAGCGTGGCCACCGGCGGGCACGAGAACGTCTCGAGCATGGCTGTCGGCTTCATCCGTAACTAAGCTTCCTTAATTTCTACGAAGAATAAACACGTGAAACTAAATTCTTCAGAATAATAATGTAAACGTGAATGCGAACCTGTAAAGATTTCACCGCTGGCTCAGTGTTTCTTTTCATGGCGACCCGTGCTTGAGGTGCTTTATTCCTACACCTCACGCGGAGTCATCATCTCTGCCCCCAGTCAGCCCCCTCGCATTTTGTAGACCTCCACACTTTGCTGCTCCATTAGTAAGTGAGGTCCGTCTCTACAGTCCCGCCTGAGCCGCCACACCAATCGCGCTCCGGCTTCCAGGCCCGAATTTTCCTCAATGCGCTGTTTGTGTGCTCCTCACTGGCTCTTCCGAGCGAACAACTGCGAATTTTGGTGAGCGTGCAAATGTGCCTCTCTTCTAAGCGTGGAATTATGCATTTCCGAGTGCGCAGTTGCTCGTTTGTTTTCGAGTGGGTAATCCTTCATTTTAGAGTGAGTGGCTGCTCAGTTTTAACGTGCACCATTATTCCTTCTGAAGTGATGAATTGTATAATTATTTTGGTTGGTGCGCACTTGTTTGTGTTCAAGTCAATGGCTTATTTGAGGCCCCCTTGAAAAATGGCTCTCTGTTGTTTCTCTGCTGGGTGCATTTCTCGACATGAATTGGCACAGTTCTTATGATGAAAATATGCTATGAACAGTTGATGTGAATGCGCTTCATTCTTTCACAAAAATGAAGTGATGTTGATACTATTGATATGGTGATGTTTGACCTTGCATCAACATTGTTTGCAGTTATCGGCTATGGACTGCTAAGGGGAGCAGCAAGTATTATATATTTATTTTTACTTATTAGCTTTGTAAAAGGTTTTAGCATGAAACACAATAGTTTGTTGATATTGTTATCTAATATTACTTTAATGATTGTTATGAAACAAAGTATTAAATAGCTCTATGTCCATCGTGCCTGCTACAAGAAGCTATGCAAGACGAAGTCCATTCGCTGCTCTCGTTCTCGACCTGCAAAATGCGTGTTTGTGGTCTGCAGAAACTACCGCAAACGGTTTTCTGCAATTGGTTACCACTTCACTCAACTTTCAAGACATCAAGTACACGATTTATTAAGGTTTGGCACATGAAGTGTGTCATTCAATGGTTTACAAATAATCGCTATAGAGCTCAATTCATCTGATTTACAAGCCTTTCTATTTCCACAACATGACCGCATCACAACGAGCCGTTGTAAAACACGAACCAAAACTTCTCATGTGCTCTGTCGCTCATTGGTGAAACGAGCTGGTTTGCATCACCCCGTGGTCAGTGCATGAACCTTGTAGCGAGTCTAGGGAGCGTTGGAGCTTGAGGCCAAGCGGAGGGAGTCGAGCCGACAACAACCTCTTAAGTGAAAACAGCTCATCTTTTTCCTGTCTCGCAATCGCAACGCCATCTCGAACTTGCGTCACGTTCTACCTGCAATGCGCCTTCTGATCTTTGACTGCGAGAGTGCGGAGTTTGTGTACAATTAATTTTTGGTTCGCTAGAAGGATGTTATCAGCTCGAGTAGGCATGTGAAGCAAGTTCTTGCCATCCGCTCTATGACGAGATCGTACACAGGTTGCCACCGTAAACGGTTTTCTGAACGTGAACGGTTTCTGATCCTTGTGAGCAGGTGCTAAGAGGTGTAGCGTTCTGATGAATAGCAATCGATGTTATTTAAAGAAGACTTCTGGAATGAATGGCAACGGGAGATGATGTTCTTTAAATTTATTTTCTTTAAACACAAGTCGCAGCTTTTTGCAGTGAGTGCGTAAGGGCTGACACGCGTCTACTGTATGAGGCTTTGTACGACAGCGGGTATTCAAGCCCTTTCATTCTTGCATGTGTGCGGAAGGATCTCTTTATGTGTTTCATGGGCGGTCTTCTTTTCTGCTTTCATTCCGGTTTGCTTTTGACTTCCGCTTGTGTACACCAGTAAAATTTTTATTAGGGGTCTCTTGTTCTGGTTCGAAGTTTAACTTTGTGACCAAAAGCAACCCGCTGGCTAAATCTTGCGCTAGTCATTTGCCTTACAAGCTACAATGGGACGCTCATGGGGAATGCATGCACTGAAAGCATTTGTTCTCCAGCGCATCTCGGGAAATCAGCGATCCTGAAGACGATTGGTGCGATTCCTAAGACATTCTTATAACTTCAATCGCATAAAAAATTCCTGTAAACTGAAATGAACTTAAAACTGAAGCCGAGTCTCACTGTAATAATCTCATTAAAGGTGGTATACGGGGGTTTGCAACCTAAAATAGCAATAATATTATAATAAGGACCCTTATAACCCGAGCCTCGCCCGCCAACCTAACACTTGAGCGAAACGTTCGGTAAGATCGATTATTTTCATGGGAAAGTACATAAAACTGTGCCGATCAAATTGTTCAGGCACAGAACCCTTGTTTAAATGTCAAGTCGGACAGGTTCCAATGGCTGCACCACTTCTATAGTGATCTTCTACAACGGAAATCGATCAACATTTTCTGGAGAAAAATCTGAGGGTAATCAACTTTTTTTCTCAGCTACTTCTATCGTGTAAAAATGGGACTCATTTTCTAAACAATGCAGTTTCCTGCAACTGGAGACTATTTTTGTTCAGTAATTCCTTTCCCTTGAAATAAGAAAGAGAGCAAATAAGCTTCGCCTGATTACCTGTTGGAACTCCTGATTACGAGACTCGACATCAGCGTAGTCCCATGTACGTCGGTGCCATAAATTTTCCAATCCTGACACCGCAACGACCGGAATCTCAAGTACAAATTGTTATAAATAAGCAGCAGGGATGCCCTCGAGTGTCGTCCAGAAATTTTAATCTACGTCAGTGAAATGTGACGCAAGATCAGCCCAGAATATTCTTTTTTGTGGGGATATTAAAAAGTATTTACAAATGTTCAGTACATTTTTGAATTTGTTAATAATTACAATTTCGCGGCACAGTATTGTTCCAAAACATGTATGATAGTGTATCATAATCTGGATCGTATAGGTGTGCTAAATTTTCAATTTTATCTATTTCGAAAAAAGGTTTGGCTGCCAGGAGTGATTTTCCTGAGACATGGTATTTTGCATCGTTTTGGCCCGTACTAGTTCTTCTTATTCACTACCAGTAACACGAGCAATGATATATAATTTTTGTTATTTCGATGCTCACCGGAAAAACATTCAGTTAGAACTAATACATGCAGTTCTCACCGTCACTACATCTGTAAAACTTTCACTTCTCAACAGCTGCTAGAAAAGTGGGGCATTTGATGGCACATGTAGGGTCAAAATTATGGCTAATTTCCCCTGCGTTACTACTATTCTTAGCTATCTAGTAATTAGAGGTTATTCTTACGTGCCTGAAGCACGTCATGGTAAAAAGATCCATGACCTTTCATGTAGAGTTCCGCCGAAGACTCGCTGCGCGCCACAATTACAGTGCAGTACAGTACAAAACAGTGTAGTACAGCACAGTACAGTACAAAACAGTGCTGTACAGCGCAAAACAGTACAGTACATCTGATAATATCGCGTACTCAGACCTTACCTCGTTGCCCACGGGTATCATGGGTCCCCTGTTCAGCCGAAGTATGATATTAAGAACTTTCTACAGTACTTAAAGTGCAATTTTAAAAGAAGTGCAGCTAGTAGTTGCTATTTGCAGGAGAATAAACAGAAGATTAGCACTGATTTTTGCTGATCTCTAAACTATACTGCCACGTGGCATGAAAGTAATTTTTTAATTTTTTTTTATTTGGGATTTACAACTCGCTGCGGGGCTTTTAAAACTAAAGACTAGTATGAGCAAGAACTGTGGGTGCAAGAACTGTGGGTGCAAGAACTGTGGGTGCAAAAACTGTGGGTGCAAGAACTGTGGGTGCAAGAATTGTAGGTGCAAGAACTGTGGGCTCAAGAACTGTGGGCTCAAGAACTGTGGGCTCAAGAACTGTGGGCTCAAGAACTGTGGGCTCAAGAACTGTGGGCTCAAGAACTGTGGGCTCAAGAACTGTGGGCTCAAGAACTGTGGGCTCAAGAACTGTGGGCTCAAGAACTGTGGGCTCAAGAACTGTGGGCTCAAGAACTGTGGGCTCAAGAACTGTGGGCTCAAGAACTGTGGGCTCAAGAACTGTGGGCTCAAGAACTGTGGGCTCAAGAACTGTGGGCTCAAGAACTGTGGGCTCAAGAGCTATGGGTGCAAGAACTATGATCAAGAACTATGGGTGCAACCCTAAAATTATTTAAACTAGTTTAGTAAAAAGAAGCTGAGAGCTGCGACTAGCTCGTTCGGTCGATTTCTCGTTTTTGGCAATCTCCGTAGTAAAGCTACGGCGTATTTTAATTAAATACCTAACTAAATAAAATTACGACGAACGATGGGAAGTTTAACTCGCAATTGCATCATCAAAATCCTTTGATAGTTCATTTCCTGAGTATTTAGCTCGGGGCCTGTCTATTTGCACTCATTCAACCCAGCAGGGAATGACCTCCTTATATGCATCTTAGTATTCCAGTGTCAATACATTTCTTCAACGCTTTGGAGTTGTCAAGGAAATTCTCACGAAGATTAATTCCAGATGCAAACATCCGACTGGACTTTGGGTAAGCAAGTCTGCCTCATTTGCACCGCATTCAGAATGAGCGCTCACTCGTGCAGGTGTGAGCTATGATCTGAAAAGAATAGCGAATGTAAATAGCAGTGCAACAATAGAGGATAGCCTACAGTAATCTGAGCAACACAAGCCAAAACATGCCCGGGTTTACGCTTGGTGTCTCGGCGACACCTGATGTTGCAGCAGCAGCTGCAGAGCTCAGCAATAAGCACCCCGTCTGCTTGAACAAGTGCAACTCCAGCTGTTGCAGACCTCAACTCAAGTCCTAACTTGCCCTAGGAACCGAGTAGCTTGTCTGAGCCCAGCAGTGTCTCCATCGAGTCTAGTTCATCATGTTATTTCTTGCTCGACTCTAATCTGTGTCTGTGTCGAAGGTAAATTTCTTGTAGTAAATAAATGAGAACGCATTCAACTTGTACAACAGCAGCTGCAGCGCTCAAATAAGTCACGGTTATAGCCGATTGTTACGCTGCGAGTTACTGATAGCTCCCCCACCTCTAAAGGACGATAGCTTGTTTCTTGGATAAACACGCCCCGACTGCCTCGGCTCAGCCTACATCCCAACTTATCATTACGAATTCTTATGGGCAGTCGGCATCGCTGCCTGCTGGTGCCTGCGCGGTCGGAACACAGCTAGGTTTTCTGTCCACACTCCCACACGCGCAGCCCTGACCTGTCCCTCTGTTACTGTCTAATGCCCCTAACACAATGGCTGCTTGTCATTCGAGCCCCATGCGGAATTAATTAAGTTCCAATTTGTTTTTGCCGTCATTTCATTTGCTCGATCCTCTACCGAGTTCGCTGATCATGCCGTGGATGAGAGGCGCCCTTTTTGTTAACGTGTCGTTGCGCAAGAGCATTTTAGCGTGCGAACGAATCTTAGGATTCATGAATTGACTTGCAGAATATTTTGCCTGCCTAGCTTTGGTGATTTATTTTGCATACTCATTCATTTTCACGCGTACTAATGATTTTGGAGGAGTGTATAGAGAAGCCCTCTACTTCGTAGGGAAAAATTGTAAAAAATCGTTAATTTAATTATTGAAAATATTTACAACGATGAAAGCGCATTGTAAGAAAAAGTCTTCCCACAAAATTCAATTTTTTGTTCAGGGCAGTTGCAAATTCGATTAACTGGTGTGTGTAAATCCATATTTACATCAGTTAGGAGATGGAATTTTCGATTTACTTTGGCAGTGTTTTAAAGAAGCAAAGAGTGAAGTATGAGGCTCCATGGATACTTTTGAAGGATGTAGTCAATCCCCGCAGAGAGCGCTAGATCGATTCCAGCACACAAGTGCTCTATTTTCATTTTTGCTTCTTATAACACGCTCTATGTATTTGCACCCGAGGGACACTGTAGAGCGGTCGCTTGCCGGAACCAATCTAGCGCCGTATGCTGGAGACAACTGTTGAGCGGTCGTTTGCCGGAACCAATCTAACTCTTTATGCGGAAAACGACTGTGTAGAACGGTCGTTTGCAGGAACCGATTTTTCGCTCTGTGCGGGGAAAAACTGAGTTTGGATCGGATGCGTGAGCAATTAATTTGTGAACAATTTCTTCTGCCGCATAAACTACATGGGAGACTACTTGGGAGAGTAGTTACGACGTAACATGTCGTTGCAGCTCATTTGGGAGAGTAGTTACGACGTGGCATATCGTTGCAGCACATTAGAGAGAGTAGTTACGACGTGGCATGTCGTTGCAGCACATTTGGGAGAGTACTTACGACGTGGCATGTTGTTGCAGCA
>VOMN01023065.1:0-50332 GCA_014899125.1 Orchestia grillus | reverse complement strand
CGTCATTCCTCATTTGATTGTAAACCTGTATCTAATGTATATTACTTGTGGTAAATAAATGTTAAATGTTAAATGTTAAATGTTAAATGACAGCGTACAACTTGCCTTTGTTCATTTCGTTTTTTGAAATTCTCGAATCTCTGTTTGTATTAAGACAGAGCATATCAACACACCATCACATTCGAACAGTTGCATTGTCTCAATAGTTAGTGCGATGTTCTCAGCTTCTCTGTTTGCCTTGGCAAATACCAATCGTTAACTTTCGAAGTTCCACGTTATTTTTTATTGCATTACTTCTATTTTGTCATTCCTAGTCAAAAGTAAATTTTTGAAGTCTTCTTAATAAATGTTTGTTAGTACAATGTCGCTGAATTTGGCCTTGTTTGAAGTTTGGAAAGATTTCTGACAGCATTTGAAATAAGGTCAAGGCTCATATGTGAATGTTTTGAAATAAGGAGAGAACAGAGAGAAACATTAAATCCAGGTTAGGTGGTGTATTCAAGGAAATTACTATATTTATTTTTTTGGTTTTACAGTACAAGGTTAAGCTCCAACTCGCTCAGAACACGTTTGGATAATTCCTTGGATTCATTCATATGGATAAAGTCGTTGTGCCGATTCTAAACCCATTAACAAATTCGTTAATAACCTCGATCGCATGCATTACTGACAATTTCATTGTTTAGTGCGCATTCATGATATCCTCATGCATTATAATAAGAATTGAAACGTGTGTTAGCTTAAATATCTTTTACAACTCATTAACTTCGGTTGCATGATGCGTCAATAAAACGTTCAAAAAACATCTATAATTGTTCTTTTTCATCGCCGAAATCATAAGCACTGCTCCAAAAGAAGCACTGAGCCTAAGGCATCAGCACTACAAAATATAGGCGTCAGGAATGAGTGACTGGAGCCCCAACCCTTTATGAAGTGACTGCTCGAATTCATTATTCATAGCGAAGACAAGACGTACAATTTCTGGGACGTTATTTGCCGCTTGGGAATAGAAATTCTTGGTACCTAATATTTGCGATGTGCTTGAACAATTCCTATTTGGAATAGGATTCACAAGCTTTTTAAACTATTGTAGGGTAAATAATTTTCAAAACTACAGAATTACTTTAGAATCCATTCAGTTTTCATATTTGCAAAGGTATCTCTATTGCTACGTTACGGTACTCAATAGGCCTCATGTCAAAAGACAAAGTACAATATATGGAGAAATCAAGACCTCCACATCACCTTGACTTGAAGTTGCTGCACTACTGTGGGTTAGTCTTCAAATATCGCACCAAAACTTTCTCTGTGGATCTGAGTAGCACGTGTGGAGCTGAGCTCCCTTACTGACGTCATCACGCTGCTTTACGCAATAGGCCACATTTACAAGCACACCACACACAGCTACCCACATTGTGTCCCTGACCACGCTGCTCTACACAATAAATCACATTCACAAGCACACACACACAGCTGCACACATCGCAGCACCGCACCTGTCTGCCTTGCAGCTGACGCACACCGCACGTTAGGTTTGCCGACGTCCCCTCGGCGACCGTCATTTTAACGGGCGTCCGCAGAAAGTAGGGACAACGGTTGCATTTCCGGGGCGACTGCACGAGGTCTGGCAAGACGGTCGCGGTGCTACCGTTGCCAGTTATGGCTGGAGTCTCCGTGGTGGCCGTTAATTCCAGCATGGGATTTTTCGAGGACGATCTGAGAATCGGGTTTCCCGGCTGAAAGGACATGCGATGTGGCAAACGAGGATTACGTTTAGTGAGAGTTATCTGCGTGTAGCGTTTGGTGAGATTTGTTGGGGATTTATTCGAATTAGAAGAATGGGAATTGTGCAAACTGAAAGATTTGGAGTTATCTAACTGGAAGGAATGGAATCTACTGGCATTAGCAGCATTGGGTAAACTAGTTCTTGAGGAATTGAATTGATGTTCGTTAGAGGAATGTCGATTTTTTGAAACTGAAGATTTACTTCTGTCGAATTCAAGTGAAGAAAAAATATTTTTATTTAAATAATCTGAATGATTTGAAATGGTAGAATGCTCAATGCTAGAATTTGAAATGTGAAATATGTTCGAGTTTAATGAAATTGAAATGTTCGCCAAATTCTGCCGAGTTTTTAGATTAGAAAAGCTCTGAAAGAATTCAAGGGAATTACAGTCGTGTAAATTAGAGCTTCGAGTACATCGAAGACGTGTGTTGTTAGAATACCTTTCCTGGGACTGAAAAAAATCTAATGTTGTTTTTGAGGTACTTTGAATTTCAGATTCGTTGAAACTATTTTCACTTCCCAAACGAGGATAAGCCGACTGGGTCTCATTTAAGTGTTTTTCAAAGTCCCAAACTGATTGGGAGGAACGAGCGGGTTTCGTTTTAATTTTGGCTTTATTCAACTTATTGCTTTCTCTGGCTTGGTATTTGACTTTTCCGAGGCCACTTGGTGGTGGCCCCAGCAACGCAGCCGAGGGAGTTGATGTGCGGAAACTGTTTGATTTAACAGCATTTCTTAAACTGCCTGAAATCCCAGATATTCCCAAGTTCATCCCATTACGGGTATCCAATGCATTTCCTGCATTACTTACTTTGAGTGCGCTAAATGCACGAGAAGTAGGGAATTCTGTGTTCAAATTACCCGGAACAATAGCTTTAAGCTTCGGAAATATGGTCAGATTTTTGGTGAGTTCTCTACCGCTGTCACTTGGCGCGTCGCTTTTCATATGATCGCCCACATTACTCTCATTTTTCTTGTTCATGGAATTATCATTGATGAAATGACTATTGGAATTTGTGCTGTTATTGCGGTCGATTCTACTCGCTACTCCGTGAAATCTACCGCCGACAAAATAATTTCCACCACCGCTATTATTGCTTGTGTTTTTATGGCTTCTATAGTCCGCGTTTAAATTGTTCACATTTTCAAAATTCTCTGCAACATTGATGACACTACCAGCAACATCAGGGCTGATTTTATCATTCCTGTACTTCAGTCTTTCGTTGCCGGTCTCGAAAAACCAGAATTCTGTTCGCCTGGAGGGCGTTTTGCTCGTCCGCATATTTGGTCGTTTGCGGAGACGCGCAGCAGCATCGCTCCTGCTTCCCCTCCTCGTCCGGTACAGCGAAGTTTTGATCCTGGCGCTCGATTTATTTAATCCTGGAATCCCTTTGTGACAGTCCTTTCTGGAGACTTTTCTGAAGCCCTCTGACCTGCTTCCTGGACCGCCTTCTTGCCCATATGCAGGATTGTCTTCTGGCTTTCCTACAACTCTGTTGTTTGCTGTGACTTCTGGCCCTCCTTCTCTTCTGCTTTCTACTAAGGTCTTTGGCTTGTCTTCTGTTCCATTTTTTACTTCCAAATCTAGTCCTTCTTCTGTTCTGTTTTCCGCGCTGACTCTTGGCGTGCTTTCTACCCACTCTGCTCCTCTGTCTCTGAAAGTGCCGCGTGCCCTGCCTGGTAACTTTGCTGCTGTCCTTTTCCCTGCCTTGCCATCTACTTCACCTTCTGACCCGCCGCCCACTCTTCCTTCGAATCCTGTTGTAAAAGGAGTCATAAACTTTGGCACATTTTTCTCTCGCAGTGTCTGAGGCTGTCTCAGCAACTTGAGACCGTGCGTGATATCCAAGCGACGCTTTTGGACGGGAAGAAGTTCAACGGAGTCCTTATATTGACGCTGCGCTGTCTCTCTGCCCGTATTGAAATGATGTCGGCCTTCACTAACTGGGTTCGTTACATTTAAATCACGATATTTGATAATATTTTGAAACTGGTCGCTGGAAGGAACAAAGCTTTTCGAAGAAAAATGATCTGCAAATGAAATGGTCGATTTTTTATTGGTGAGAGGGAAAATGGCTGCATTTGACTGACTTAGACCCCCAGCACTGGAAATATTCGGAATATTTTGACTGTTGGAGCTGAAGGTTTGTTCTTCGAACTTGTCGGCTGTGGAGCTCGAGTGTGGTGAAGTCGGACTGACTAGAGAATTTCTTGTGTTTGAGCCTGTGTTGAGGAAAAAATTACTCCTGTTTGAATTATTTTGTCTAGGAATTAGGATAAATCCGTGATGTATGCTATCAGTCGAACTAGCTGGACATGAATCACACGGATTTCCCACCGGTTTTTTCTTTTCAAGACTATATCGATCCATCACAAGACCAACGATATTTGTGCGATATTGATGATCATCGGCGAAACTGAAAAAGCTCGAACGATAACGGTTTACATTGTGCTGGTCGTTTTTATTTTCGATATTCCACCCGAAGATTTTTGGGTTTATTTTGCGATTTGTTATATTTGAACGAGTCTTCCAATCAAACAAAGTTGCATGAATTCTATGACCATCGCTCTTTGGATTGATTTTTCGAGGAAGGATTTTTGAATAATTTTTCCCTTCGGCAATTGTACTTTTTATTCGACCGACTTTTTTTGGATGGCGCTCGACAATCCCTGGAAAGACATCTTTAAAAAAATATGAGTCACTCTCGGACTTTTTAGTTTTCGCAGACCGAGCTTCCGTCCACGAATAATTTTTTGATAATGTGTTATTAATTCTAAAATCTAACGAAGACTTTGTACTGTCAGAATCTCTGTTCATGCTAATTAAATACGAGCTACGGTTTTCCGGCTGAAAGCCTTCCTTTGATTCAAAAGTTGTACTGTTGGCTGTAGGAATGAGAAGGTTTGAGCTAAAAAACGCGTTACGCTTAGTAGTAAGGAGCCTTAGCGTTCTCTGTGGCCTCGACCTCAAATCCCTGCTTGAAATTTGGAAGGTTTGTTTCGATTTTGTGTGGGGATTGTGAAAGAAATGAAGGCACAGCTTTCCGGAAGGAGATAAGGAGTCCCCATGACCTCTCTGTGATGGAGCGCCCGTCGAAGCAGAGAAGGAGGCGGCCGTCATCTGGGAACCTGAGGAAGGAGAAATGAGGTATTAGTAAGGAAATTCATCGAATTTAGCATATTATGATCGGTAAAGATGGAGCTACCGAGCAAACCGTCTTGCAGAGGAAAGCGAATAACAGTACTTAATGATATTCGAGTTAGTGATTTTAATGAGAGATCGCAGCACTTAAAGAATCTTGCCCCTATAGTGAAGAGGATAATTTGTGAGCTTGAAAACAGCATCATGTTTGGATTGTGGGTATTTAGCCTAATGAATATGTAATTTGACCATACGTAAATCCCATGACTGTATGTGGTGAGTTTGATAGAGAAGGCACGTGAAAATTTCCTTGGAAATAGATGGAAGATCGCTGACTGTCATGAACAGTTTCCGCGTGAGGAGCAGAACTCCTGTTATAGGATCAGGACTGATGGAGTCAGTCTCCGGGGACAGGTGAGGGAGACACAAGGTCGTGATGTAATCATGGTTGTCTTAATGTACATGAGAGCCCTGTAAAGATTTAGCGTTACATTAAAAAAATTGAGTTCATTGGAGAGTATGGCGTTGAGTGCAGTGTCGATTATTTTCTGAAGGTGATGTGGTACAAGCAGCTAATTCCTTTTAAATATTCTTAAGGCTATTCGCAAAGTTCTTTTGAGAAAAAACAGGAAAACTTAAGGAGAAGAGGAGTACTGTACCTGTCATTAACATTATATCCCACATGAGTAACATACAGTTACGTTACCATACTGTTACGAGTTACTGTACATATCGGTAAAGGGCGGTAAAGAGTTACTGTACATATCCATCTTTTCCACGCACGACACTGTGGGAGCTTGAATTTGATGTTCATTGAAACAATATACCCAAGGAACAAGGGTTCTTAATACGTACGTCCTGCTTATCTCCAATTGAGAGAAGGAAGAAGGAGGTGCGACGTTGATTAGGAAAGGTATACAAATCCTGGATGCGTTTGACTAAGGTACCAAAATTTTGTGTATAGGAATGAGAACGAAAAGACATATGCAGGACCCTACTTCGATCTGAGCTGATACGGGGCTTGGAAAAAGTGAAAAATGAATGTTAGAAATGAGTATACATGTACGTGAATTTAAATTGTTTGACTGGATGAGAATAGGTAATATACAACCGATGAATAATGAAGGGGTGCCATTGATAAACGAGAAAGTTAATTATACGAATAAGAGATGATGGGGCTAGCTGAGACTCGTAACATACGCTGTTTTAATAAGCACCTCCAAAGTTAGAAGAGCAGGAAGTTCAACTTAATAGTTGGTGTATTGAGTGCATAAAACAACGGATCAGAGAGTCGTGTTTACACATGACGGATATAATAAAGTACGCTAGGGTGAGTTTGTGATGGTGAATGCTTGTATCCAGTCCATGTTTGGGTCTGCGCAACAATGGAGTTTTGTCTAGTGCCACGACTTCTCCCTCGAGTAGCGTTGGAGACGGGACAGAATAATTCACTTCAATGTGGACGGGACTTGACATTTCAGTTAAATGTCGCCGGGATAGAATTCTTCCGTTAAATGTGGCCGGGATAGAATACTTCACTTACGTATGGCCGCTATGAAATAATGCTTGAAAGCTGCCTACCTTGAATCAAAAAAGTTTGCTAGATATGTGTCGCAAAAAGGGATTTCATGCTTGACTGAAATCCAGAGCTTCAGCTGTTCGTGCAGACTTTAAATTTGTTTGATGAGCTCGCAGATGTGAAGGATGGGGCACAAGTGTGATGACCCTTCACTACATACTGACGGAGGCATCAAATCTGCGGCGAGGGGATAATTGATGCCCTTCATACAGCAGGATCTGTTGCTCAATTAAGGATGTAATTTGAGATATTTTCTAAAGCGGCTGGAGAAAATTAGACAGTTATATAATTGGAGGGTGAGAACGCGCCGGCAGGACAACTTACGGTGTTATTGTGAGCTAGATAACGCCACAGCTTAATGTAAAGCTGCATACGCGCAGCATATACGTTTCATTCAACTTGAGCTGCCTAGGCAGCTATTTCTTCAGGACCCATGATCAGTAAACTATACATAACTCCAACTAAAGGAAAGCAAATTTCGACTTGAAACTAGAACAGATTAAAAATACATCAATTCTTTAATATTTAATCGATAAGGGAAATTAAGCAAATTCATTACTTTAGAAGTTATTTAGACAAATTTTAAGAGAGTTCGATTCTTTCTTTATATATTCACGTTTTGCACAATCACGCCGGTTAAAAACTTTTCAAGCTCCTAGAATGGAAAATAGCATTCCTATCTGAAGAAATTAGCACGGATTTTCACTTCGCGTGGCTGTCTCGCATCTCAGCGAGGCAATCCTCAATAAAAAATTCCCAGTGCACTCCCATCGACCGAAGCGGAAGTCAATGCATTGAACTGCCGCCTCCATTTCTGAGCCTCTATTTTTGCAGCGTAAAAAGTCTGGCTGCTCTCCTGATGCTGCGACTCAAGGCACCTAAGAGAGCGAGTCTTGGGCGGCTTCTGCCCAGATCCGGTACGAATTAGCGAAGACCCGCGCGCCCAGAGGTGTTCTCAACCTGCTGGAACTTCTACAGAATGTTGCGGCCACGTAGATTTGTCTCAACCTACTGGATGTTGCCAAATCTACACGAACGAATCTAGGCACAGACTTTGTGAACCTCCTGTGAAATTTTCCTGCGCATGACATCATCGTGTGATTGCATCACGTGGGTAAATTTGAATAGCATTTGATGAAATAATTATAGAACTTGAAGAAGATCAATATTTAGAATATTCATTGTACGAAATCAAAAGAAACTGACGTGTCAAGAAGTAAGCTCTTTGCACGACGGGGCGGCACCGAAGTGCTGTGGACTTCGCCTCGGTCGGTGTTAAGGCGCTCTAAACATTTGTGTTGGTAACTGTACATTGATATGGCCGTAACGTCCTGATGTTGCATCTCTTAAAGAACAACAATTTTCTTTTTATATTCGTTTCATGCCGAACAATTGGTAGTGAGAAACATTCCTAGAACCTCTTTTAGGATATTTTGAAATTTCACAGGAAAATATTTAAATGGTTTCATCCGAATTAGAAACTTCTCTATGAATCGAAAAACGCTTAACAAAAACCGAAGGCTTTTTACCCATCAAAATAGTAAACGATGCACTTTCAGGTCGAAATGAACACAACCCTGAACTTGTTGTCAAACTTCAGCATTCCTCAGTTTTATGCGTCATTTGAATACGTGCATATGTACGTCACTCATTTGAGGCGCTGGAGACCGTATCTGGTGGTTGCCTCCGAGCGAGCTGCTTTCACTCGCGAACGCAGTCATCTCCTGGCGCTCCATCAGAGCCTTCAGTATATTTGCCTGCTCAGTGAATGTTGATAAACTCGACTTAAGATGGCCCAAGAGTGGCCGCAAAATAAATGTGACGCATTAGTTTGTTCAAACATGGCAGTAACATTCCGCGCGAGCTCGAAATTTCTTTAATTTCCCACGAGAATCTGGACCCGAGATTTGACGAGGTCTATCCTGCACTGCATATTTCATGAGAGGCAATGAAGCGTCGCATAATATGAATATCCTGAATATAATTTGAATAGAAGCTGAATATTCTGGAAAGCTCTATTACGCCCTGGATTTTTTCCAAGAAGGAACTTGATCCCGAGCTCTCGTCGAGTCTGGGGATTTTGAGAGAAGCTTTTGTGGCGACTGTGGCTGCTGTGCCGCAAATATGTGGCAACGGAGTCGCTGGCCGCGTACCAGGTGCGGCAGAATATTAATTTATTTTCAGCTTCGCTTTGCAATTTATTTCAACTTTAAGACGAAGACGTTCTTGAATTGGGCTGCTATTATTACATGGCATACACTGACAGAGCATATTCGAAAGGTAAATATACCGTGGTGTACTCAATTGAGATAAAAAAGCCTGTACTTCTAAAATACATGAGCTGCCGTGGTGTTTCATCTTGTGTAAATTGCTTGCATTAAGAGATCTTTTGCTGCAACATTTTCCGTCCCATTTCCAACGTAAGAGCTACATTTCTATTAGACTATCGTGATGCGACTCTAAATTTCATAAATTTTTTAGATGTGGAGGAAAAGTTCCAAGTCATTATTCCTGAAAATACACTATGAAATACGTTCAGTCATAGCAATGAAGCAATGCCACTCGCTCTTCCAGTCATGAAGTCATGACCTGGCATGAATGAAGACGATTTTCAGTCTTTTAACCACACCGGGAGCCGAGTATTTGTGCCCAGCTCTGCCAGGGCTGCAGGAGACACGGTCCAGCACTAGCCCAATTATGGCGTACTTCAATCAGGCTCACGCTAATCCACACCGACAGCTGCTACTGGGAAGCCTCAACAAACTCGCGAGATTTCGAATCGAGTTCTCTCGTGAGTACAAAAGAGAGAAGAGATGGCCACGTTCGTTACAGGGTGTGAGCACTTATCATTATTTCTTCTGAATTTATTGATTTAGCGAAGAGTACTTTATTTCGTAAACTGAACGTAGAAGTGTCTCAATTTTTTACCGTACCATACTGTATTTTTGAAGTAAATTCTACCCTGTGAATGAGAAAAACCTGCGTTCTCACATAATGATGAACGAACGTAAAAATATATGTCGAGGTAGAGAAGAGGGCATGGGGCTGAGAGATGAGAGTAAAATCAAACCTGACGTTGCGCAGTAATCTTCGAAAAATAGCTATTGATTTGTAGAAAATTGATTAAAAAATTTTATGTAAGCAGATTGTTCACGGGGTTGACTGATGTGTCGTGTCGAAGACAAGTTTTTCGACAGAGCCCTTACAACATGCTCATTCTTGATACTGCATATTTGATCGTACTTAAAGGTAAAACCAACGTAAAATGGCTGAATGCTCATGTAAAGGTGTTAAACCAAACTTTGAAACGGTGCTCTACGTTTACAAATTATTAGGAACATGGACGATTAAAGTTTGTGAAAGAAGGTGGGGTGGACATGAAAAACTCGATAATTTCGCTTAGAGTACGTAGTCTAGTTAGTTTCCTACTCTTTACTTCAGATTTATTTTCTTATATTCCCTTGGCAATTTCGCAACACGTACGAAAAGGAAAAAATGCGTTGTGATTCCCAGATTGTAAGTGAGCCAAACGCCAGGCTTTTAAGCTGCGCTGAACCTGGTCATTATTGGAATGTCCTGCTTTGTCTAGTCTGGAGGTCATGTCTAGTTCTTACGAAACGAGTGCTTGAGAAAATCCAGCGAAATATTTTTCGCAAGGAAGTTGGAAAAGAGTCGAAATTTCTTGAAAGGTATCTTGTTCTTTTTTTAGCCTTCGCTCACAGAAAACATCCCGAAAGCAATTGAAAAATTCAATCAGTACTGCAAACAAAAAATCTATTGTGATTGAATATTCTGCTTTGCGTTGAGTGACGGCCTCAAGTCATCTTCAGAGTATCAACGGGTAATGTGAATGCATTTATTTCCATACCTAGAAAAGCACTATATTTATTTTTTCATTTGTCTTATTATTCGATTTTTTCAATCACCGATACTCGGGGGATACTTGATACTTAATTCATCGCCCTTCTCCTTCCTTACCCTCACATTGTGTGTCATCACGAACTCCTGCTCGAAAAAGAAATCTTCAATTTTTTCTTCATTCTTTTCTACAAGGAGGTTATTATTGACATAATCTAACAAAATAAGATACAGCCCATTAATTATTCACGTTGCGAAAACTTAGTTATTTTCACTATTGGAAATGCAATTGTAGATTTGAATTCAAAACATTATTGAATGTGAATCAAATGGTATTTGAATTTCACATTTTATCAAGGTATATCAATAGTTCTGTATGCGAGATGATTTTCAAATTCATAACTGCAAGATCAAAAACCTTTCAAATCTATTACGAAAGCATCAAAGGTTCTGTGTGTAACGTAGCTATACTAGGAAATTTATGCTCTCTAAAAACGGTTATTAATTTCACGAACAATTCCAATACGATTAATAAGCCTGATTGGGCCACAAAAGTTTTGTTTCGCGTAACACGATGACTGCAGCATCGTTTGCTTCCAATTCAAAATGACATTTACCGCAGAGCTTTGTACAATATCATGACTACGTCGATTTCGAAAACATTTTCAATGCAGTATGATTTTGTTCTGTGCACGATCAAAGACTAACATTGCAACGTTAATTAAGAAAATAGCTCTTCCCTGCCAGATTATAACTAACGAGGGACCAGAGCTGACTGTTTATTTCAAGAGTTTTGGTAGTACGAGAGCTGTGAAGTTGAATCTAAACGTAAACGAATAATGTACCCAACATATCTGAAGATCAAAGAGGCCCTGGAAGATAATCCTCGTATGACAATTTGATGTCTTGTTTTCGCTGGACGAGGGAGGAGAGCGGACGTTCTTTTAGCTGAATTCGTACTTCTATCGCAGCAGATCCCCAAGGAAATCTCATAGAATTTCCATGATGTCAGTCTGAGAAGAGTAATGTGGAATGCAATAAATGATTAGTTAAAAAAAAACATGCAAACGTAAAGATTATGAGCAACTAGTAATTTCTCATTAACCAGAGACGCATTATGTTGTTTAATGAATCATTAGAGAACTACTTGTAGAATATTTGCACCGCTTGTATCTGGCAATTCTGGTCACAGTTTTAAATTACTATTAGCGACGGAATACACGAAGCTTCGCTTATACTTACTCAAGTAAATAAAAAACATACTGCTCGCAAAAATGCTGCTTTTATATACTATATTCGTTCGACAGTAAATTAACAAAATTTCTATTCGTAAAATTCTTATAACTTCACTCGACACAGAGGCTTGCAATGTCTGAGATGGACGAAGCTGCCTGTGGAGATTCTATGCACATTTTACTGTGGAATCCGAAGTGGGATGATTCGTTTCATCCAAACACATCATTGCTTCCATAACGCTTCGTCTATGCGGTTTTCGTCCGCTACGACAGGATCCAGTCTGTGTAGACTGAAGAGATGGTGGACTACCTTGACACGTGCCCAGTAAAGTTACCTCTGTTACATCTGTAAGAGGTGCAATCCTAAGGTCCAGGATCCTGATACGGGCCATATCACCACCGTCCACTTCTCTTATTTGAATGTTCTACCCCCCTCGATCGCGTATTTTAGACGATGCCACTCCTCATTTCAGTAGATACTTTCCCTTTCCATATCTCTTAGTGTTCTAGTCTCATCGTACTGTTTTGTCCTGTGTACGAGTATCAGCAGCAGAGGGCTTCTGGTGCGAGTGGTTGCCTAGCAGCGGGTGCACACACGTCCTGCCATAACAAGTCCCGGGAATAACAACAACAAGTAAGAACACAGAATTGTGCTTCAGAATACTCTAACGAGCGGCGGCATCCCCGGTCCCGTCGCTTGTAGGACAGCAGGTTTTCCTAATCACCGCACGCTCGAGTCAGGATTTTGTCATGCTGTGAAAAAGTTCTGCACGTGTATAGCCTGTATCAAACGGTGATTTGCTTGTAAGACCTTTGACGACATTCAAACTAATGAATAATATTGACATCCTACGCCAAGGCAAACAAAGGGGAGTTTAACAGTTTGCTTAGTTAGCTTTTTGACGCCCATTCAAAATAATGCCAAACTGAGCTGCGTCGAACGTTCAAAGTTTATTGGGATTAACTCTTGGATCTATAATTACCAAGAACATACGCAGGCGTTTTTGACAGTTTTCTCTGATCCAATTTTAGTATAACTTGTATAAGTTACATTCACAACCGAAAAATTTCAGAACCTTCGTGCAACGTTTCTCAATCTAAGCCCTCCTTCGATCTGCTCGTAATCGTAAAGTATGTGTTGATTATGTTAAACAAAATCAATCTTTGTAAAAAGTGTTTCTGTATTTGCCGTTCGATGGTAGCCACACATGCCGGAAAGTTAGTTAATAGTATCGGTAAAATTAGCCTTGCTCAAAGTTCTTCATTGGTTGCAAATATATTTTACTGGGACTTCCCCTTTAAGTGAAAAATAATTTCGATTCACCAGTAGAGGATTCAAGGGGAAAATATGCAGAAAAGTCTTTTTACACTTCTTCAAGTTCTAAGGAAGTGAATGATGCCTTCCATTAATGCATTTCTACGGTTGTCAAAAAGGAATTGCTCCTTATAAGTTAGAAAAAATCATATCGTTCAGTGATTTAACTGGATGTGACATTCTGTGTGCACTGAGGACTGTTGAATCCAATTCATTTTTTACGGCCAGCAAACATTTGCTTGCTCCTGTTTATTTCCGTAAAAATCTTCTGCTGCTCCCGCTGGAAGCGCAGTATTTGTTGGTTCGCAAACTTGGCTACGCTGAGAGCCAACCCCGCGCTGCCACCAGCAGTCGCTCTAGCGAGACCCCATGGCAGAGAGAGGCTACCCAGCCGCCCTTCTAACGCTGCAGACGGTCGCCATCAACAGCATTTGCTTTCCAGTTTCGCGAGCTTAAAGTGCACCGCAGTACGCTTGCATGTGAAAGTATTTCTTTCAGGAATGACGATACTTTGATAGTTTCCTTGAAAGATTGGAAAATCGAAATCTGATACAGGATCAGATTCATAAGACGCTGTTTACAACAATAGCCTTTCAGGGATTCTTTACTGGTTTACAGAGCCCATACGCCTGATTTCATTCTTCATCTTTCACTAAGCAAGACATTTTCCTACGCCAGATTTGATGGAGTGATTTTCTCTTTGTATCGCGCTTGAATATTCTTAGTGCCTAAAGGGAACGTACTAACAGTGAGCGGTTTTGCTTTGGCTAATTTATATAATTTCATTTTCAGCTTGTCTAGCTAGTATAAAATGAGTTTCGAATACTTTGGGATTAAAATCATGTTATTATAACAGCATCAAGAATGGCTCTAAGCCATAGTTCGTAATATTTTCATTATCTAATGATCGGCCTACATTTCAAATCTTTTTTAAAACTGAATCCACCAATGTGATTTGATTTTCCGAGTACCTAGTAAGCATTCTGAAATAAAATACCATGTATTTTGGCGCAGGGATGCGTACTTGATGCGTATGAGGAATATAATTAATAACATTACTCGTATAATGGTTTTTGGCCATAACATAACCTGCGGAAGTCTACGGTATTTCAAACAAAAGTTTAACTTACTTTTACTTAGCCAATAATATTACACATGGTTTGAGAATTATTAACCCATTTAAAAAAAACAATATTTTAAGACTTTGGTATTCAATCCTAGCTAAATAATTATACTGAAGTATTTTTCGAATGTTCAGTTTCATATTTTTCCACCCTAATACCCTTTATCTCTGTAGGGATTAGCAGAAGTATCTTTTATTTCCATGTTCAAAATATACTGCTCTTAACTATGCAATCACATGCTAGCCACAACGTTACATTGTTCATCGTACATCATACTTCGTAGGTTCGGCCGTATAAGCTTAACGGACAAAAAAATGTTAGTCATCTGCAACTGATATTGTATACGACCTCCACGAGCGTGAATATTAGCGGCAATTCTGCGTGGCATTGAGTTGGAAGTATCCTAATGTATGTATATCTGTTCGATTATAAACTTCTCTTGCACCAACTGATCTCATGGTGCCCCCAAAGTACGCAGACCATCTTCTCGATATCTAACTTGTCGTTATAGGTCCTGTTGCGAATTTTCTTTTCGGTTCATGTCTGGGAACTTAGCTGGCCGCCAATCCAACTGGCTGACTTATACTGAATGACTGTCATGTAAAGTTCTAGCCCGATACATCTGGCAGTTCTCATGCAGCGGTTCTGTATCAGTAAACAGAAATAAAATAAGAGACACACAGCCAACAAACGTCCGTGTTTTTAAAAAATAAATACATATATAAAACACGTGCAATTTTGGATGTTACGTTGTGTAAAAATTGCAAATCAATCCATAACGAACTTATTGGGATTTAAGATTTTTGAATAAACGAGGTCATGCTATAAAAACGAATAAAATTGAATGTGTTGTTAGTATTGAACAACTATATTATTTTAATATCATTATCATCAATGTTCTATAGTTTATTGTAATTTTTGCCTATATCATATTCACGATACTTACAAAATTATCACGAAAGCCATAGAAAACAAAACACAGCTATGCATTGCAGGGGTAGACGTTTCAATGCAGGTATTCACAAACATTACCAAGTACAACCTCAAACGATAACAATGTGCCGAACTCTTTTCTTCATGTGTAGCTGACCAAAGCCTATATGTCTACGAATACATCTAATCAACTAGGCTTTTTATAGTCGAAATATATTTTTCTTTGTTTTCACCTAAATGTGCTGCGGTTCATGTAAAATTACGGCTTGTTACACCCCTCTGGATTGATTTGAAATTTCCATAATACAATCGAATTCTTTGAAGATGCTAAGAAATATTTTCACAAGATTGGTAAAATTTATGCTTATATTCCATTGAAAATTATAAGTGTCTCTTCCCCAAGAACAAAATCACTAAAACATACTCAAGAAACTTACCTAATACAAGCTTAACGTTTTACGACGTGAACACACATCAATGTGCTTATGCTACGCTTGCTTAAAAAGCGCTGCTACTCACCTAACCAGAAACCGATGTAGAACCCCAGCCGCAACACGAATACTACTTGCATCTTCGGTCGCCTTCCCTCGGTGTTCCGTGAAATGCTTCCGCCGCTCCCGCTACAGTCGAGTCGAGTCAAGGGAGCACACAGCCCAGGAAAAGGTTCACAAAACTGAACATTAAGGAAACGAAACTCTGACAGCTTGCGCCCTGGCAATGCGCTGACGTGTGAAATATCCGAAAGAAATCAATGCATTAGCAGGCTTCTGGCACGAAGCCACCGTTACAGGATTCGCGGCAGAGTTTATGTTCTTCTCAAACGTTTTCATACGTTGAGAAAAAATAGTTTTCAATAAAAAGCTGGACCGAGATGGCTACAGAAGTGTAATTGAACGCAAAAGAAGGTACAATTTCCAAAAAAATTAATTTGCTCACTTCCAAAGCTTCGAAATATATGTTGCACTATAAGCACTATATCCGCTGGAAATCGATATCCCTATCGATATTCTGTAAATAAAACATAGAAGACAAATGATTAATCGAATTCATTGGAACAATCACAAAAAACTCATTTTCTAAGGTAGGTCATGCACTTTATTGACATCACGTATCAGCAAGTGCGCTGTTCGTACGTTTAATGTAAATTTAAAATTTATACCTACAGTTCCTTACCTCTGGACAATGAACAAAACCACATTTTATTTCAATTTCGTAGAAATCTCAATAAGTTCATGTGCCTTCCAACTGCATTTGAAGTATTCGTCTTTAAGGCTTCTGTAAGTTATTTATTTCCGCACAGGGTTCGTGATTCTTTAACTTTTATAATATATTTTGAGTTCAACCGTCTTCCAAATTTAATTGTTGTAGCATTTCGTTGTTTACATCTCACACACTGAGCAGCAGTTCGTCATAGAACTATTCCCTCTGCTTAGACATGCTTGTCGACACATCAGCAGATAGAGAAACCTGCAAAATAACGTAAGAGCAGACTGTGGTGCTATCTTACAATACCGCAGCTCTCGCTGAACAGACTTACAAGCCTTTTTCAGCGAATTGATTAGTGGAACTTGCATATACGTCACATAAGCACCGTTTCCACGTTGTTTTGTACAATGACTGGTGTTTGCTAAATTAAGCATAAAATACGAGGTATTTTCGAGTCTCCGAGTGGTTACCAATCACAGAACACAGTCCGCCTTCCCCCGTTAAAAATTAGCGCAGTTGCGCGGGAAACTAAGCAGTTCTTCGCAGCGATGGTAGTTCCCTGAGGTATTCAGGCAGTTTTTGTGCAGATTATCTCCATGGGCGAGAAATTGGCTAGTGACGGCTTGCAGTTCCCAGCAGTAATGTTCGTCCCTACAGCGGACATAGCCACCGCACCACTGTCCTGCAGGCCAGTAAACTTGCGTAAAACGTCAAAAAACTGCGAAAAGTCTTTAATTTTAATTGGGATGTTCAAATACTAGTCTGAACAACCATCCAACACTCTCGTGTGCCCAGATTGTGTTCAACGTCCTGCAACCCTTTCCTCTTGCAACTCCTGTCATCGTTAACTCATTAAACTCGCCCAAAATTCAACTCACAGCGTTGAGATTCGTTCCGATTTTTTGTGCGTGGTGCCTGAACTCTAGACCGCATCCTTCCACTACCATCCTAGAGAGCTAACACTTCATCTGAGTCTCCTTTTTTATATCCACTTTCATTCTACGCAAGACATTCTTTGGTTTTTGCGATATTTCTTTGGCTCTGCTGACACCACTCCCACCACGCCATTCTTCGGGTACTGTTTGACCGTCTTCTCCTTTTGTTAGCCACTACGGTATGAAATGCCGTTAATTGATCATAACTTTGAGAAAAAAATTGGAATAGCATAGAAAAAGTGTTATTGTATTTATATTCAATCTTCAATAGAGATATTAAAAAATAAACTTGATTTTGTCGAGCTTAAACAAAAAAACACTCATCATTTTTTTACATTATAGTAACAAAAATTGCTCTGGGGAAAATGCTGAGCTTGGTCAGAAGTCAATTATGCCTGGCATAATTAATGACCGTATGCATTTTGATGCAATCTGCATAGTTATGAATTATTTTCGAGGCATTCAGTCCCCAGCGCTGTACAAGGTCTGAATTGCACAATACTTTACAAAAACGATCGAAAACGTAAAAGATGGATGGCTTCACCGTCTTACAAATTTACTTCTGTAACAAATCATGAACAGATATTCGATTCAATCACCGATGCAGCAGCTTAAAAGACCTTTCGGAGCTTTTTTGTAGAGTATCGTGACTTATTTACCCGTACACCAGAACTAGAAATCTAGTAAACCAGGCTCATTTCCCACCCTGAAACAGCAATGTGGTCCAATGCATCTTCGTTTTCCGCTACTTATCCGCGCACCCAGGGCCCTTAAGTACGGGGAACGACATGCCTGATTTAGCACCCGGTAATTACTGCCAAGGGAATCGCGCTGAGAGATATGAAGCGCATTCCTGGCAACGCTACAATACTGCACCTGTCATGTGTCGCCATCTGCTGGAGAAACAAGTCCAGGGATGTCGCAAATATTTTATGCCGCCATGTTTTTCTGTCCGCTAAGGGTTCTACGTAGCTTATGCTGCTAATAAATGCTCGTGTGCTTGGGTGTCGTATTTTCTTTGTTGATAAAATAGGAGTAAAACTTGAGCAGCACTTCTGCTTTAAAGTTGATGTGAAGCTTGACGATTTTCAAGTGGCGACCATTGGTAAGTTTCAACGAACCATCAGGAGCACGGAGCAATGGACACCAAGGAACACCAGAGTGGTTCCCATTGCTGCATTCCCAGATACGAGTACATGTTGAATCTGACAGATTGTTTCTACGTGAAAATTGGCAAGTTTTTGCCCAGTCAATCGCAGTATCGTTTCAACCATGTTTGCTTTTTTAACAAAAAACAAAAACTAATGAAACTCACGTTTATTTCCTTTGTCATCGACTGTTTGTTGGCGACTGATAGCTTATGCAAACCGAAAAAATCCGAAAATACCCATTGGGATTGACAACACAAACTAATGTTAGCTTAAACTATTAACGTAGTGAGCAATCTTTTAAAAAAGATTCATATTCCGTCCGTTCAAAAGTAGAGGTTTCTCAGTTTTCTCTTTTTTGGAGCGACTTCGTAAGCACTCAAAGTGGCAGCCTGACACTGCTCACCTCGATAACGCGCATTCGTTAAATAAGCTTAATTTTATGTGTTGTAGCAGCGTCGAGCTCCTGCAGCACAAGCGAACTCCAGCACAAGCGAACTCCTGCAACACAAGCGAACTCCTGCAGCACAAGCGAACTCCTGCAGCACAAGCGAACTCCTGCAACACAAGCGAACTCCTGCAGCACAAGCGAACTCCTGCAACACAAGCGAACTCTTGCAACACAAGCAGCTCCTGCAAACAAGCAAATTTATGCAACACAAGCGAACTGTTGCAACACAAGCAAACTGCTGCTAGACTCTGTCTTGCCCACTCTGTCAGCAATTATATTGTATCTCAAAACAAATGTTATTCTGGATGTGTTGTAGAACGTAACTATTATACTCATTTTCTGTGAGTATACTAGTATATCTTCGAGATAGGTGGAGGCCATTTGAAAATATGTTATGCGTCACATGATGCATAGATGTAGTTTCCATTTAAATATTATTCGATTTGTAGAAAATCTGGCTGGTACAAATAGCGACTTCATTGTTTTTAGGGCTTCCAAGAACAAATATTTCCCAACGAATACATTTTTTGGAGGAAATATCTACAAGGTTTATCAGTTTTAATTTTTTAGCTTCTAATAGACCCAGCCTACTCTTCGCTGCTAAACTTATATTAGCTTAATAACTTCGATTAGATTGAAAAACTTGCTAATTTGCGTGGGAGTTATCTTAGAAAAGTAATTTTAAAAATTTCCTCTCTATAATCGCAGGAGAAACAATACTCGTCGTCACCTTGACATCAATGACCACAATCCTCGCCCATCGGACTGTGAAGTATGCAGATTTCTCGCTAATGTCCTCATAATGAGGATCATAATGTTCTCCATGGTGCGCTTCTCAACAAGACGAGGAAGTGTACATTGCTCACGAGGCATAATTACTTCATTGAGGTCTCGAGGTACATGTGAACGCTCGGTGTTCATTACCAGGAAATGCCTCCTCTAGAGAAGGACATGGACGGAGAGACGTGGCGTTCCAAGTCATTAAAATTTATAATTCAATTAACAAGAAGCCTCACAGTTGACAATCAACTAGACCTCATTAATATTTTAATTAAAACAGATTCGCGAATAGCTTTCTCATGTTCAAGGATGTCATTAAGGCGAAAAAAGCACTGATGGTATTTCAAGTAATGAAATCCTGGGCTTGGAATTTAGAAGTAAGGTTAACAGGTAAAGCGGGATGTGTTCATGGGAAATTCTTCAACGTTGAGCTCGCTGTATGTGTAGTACATTTGGTGAGAGGTTTGTTGGTGTACAGAGATTAGCACATTGTACATTAACGGTGAGGATACTATCAGGTAATGAAAGTTTTAACTTATTTTAAAGAAAGGACAAATTTTAATCATAATCGTTCTATCGGGAGTACTGCAAGCTTGTAACGCTGCTGAAGGGATCGATCGTAGCAGCCCTCAGGTGAAAAAGACTGCATTGCACCCTGTGAAGATTCTAAAGCCAGATAAAAACCTCGAGAAGGTGAAGAAAAAAATTTCAGTACAGGAGCCAAAAAACTGACGTCAGAATCTACCGTAAGCTGGCGGGCGGCGAGAAGAGCCTCTGAAGAAAACCTGTACGCATCGAAATTTGAGAAGGGCTCAAGTCCTCACACTTAGCCGACGGAGGAAAAGAGGCTAAGTGGAGTACAAATAGTCTAAATATCAGACACAGCCATGCATAGCATTGCTCTCAGTGGAAGTAGTTGACAGTGCACCAATTACATCCTTGCAATTAAAGGCCAAGCTGCCGACAGAATATCGCACCTCCTCAGATGGCAAGGAAACACTTCGGATATACAAAGCTTCTCAGGCATGCACCGTATTCATATTCAAGAACCATATACCATTTTTGAGTCATTTAGTTTTAGCTTAATCAATTTTTCAGAACAATATCCGCCCATTTTACGACACACATCGCACCATACGAGCCTCTGTTTTGCATCCCACCAGTGCTGAGCCGAAATTTATCGGTGGGTAATTCGAGTGTACGAAATAAAATGCTTTGAGCGTTGGAATGGCAAGAAATGGGTTTTAAGCACTTAGAGAGGGTGTACACTGCGATGACGTTTTGTTTAATTAAGTGCATTATTTTCAAAATTCCTCGACTTCTCAAACAATTTAATGCCTTATTTTAAATTATTCACTACAATAAATGAAGCAATTACAGGAACTTTACACTCTAAGCCATTCGATTGCATTGCCCAACAATTTCTTAAACGCTCAGGGTGAAATTAGCAGCGGGTGTTGTGAGACAAAGACGAAGGCAAAAAATTATCGGACATTAACTTTCTTTACCGTGCGCATCTCCGATAAGCATGTGGCTGAGGATACAAATTTATAATTTTTATGGCATTGGGAATTGAGGAAGCATTCAGTTTCATATTTGACCTATCGCTTGAACAAACCTATCGCTGTGTCATCGTGGCACCAAACTTTTAGGTGTGAGTGAGTCTGAATGGCTTTTTAATATATTTCATTACAATTCTAATTGTTATTCAGTATGAGAGAGGCTTGAGTCGCCAACCCTGTTACATGCGCGCAGTACAGGTATATAACATCGCTAATTTTAGTGATGAGATTTTGATATCTTATCTTTCAGTACAGCTCGCTTTCAAACCCACCAATAGCATTCTTCTCTTCTTAGTATTCTTAATACCCCTTTTGAATCTAATTACAACCTAGCCGTTTGTCTGAGACATGGAAAAAAAAGTTTTACAGTGAGCTTGAGAGCAAGGCAACGTTATACGTATATTTTATATCTGTGTTCTGTGTAAAGTATTATTTCATTAATAGCCACATTGAACAAAAATATCCAAATATTAGTGGAAGTGGGGAATTTTACAGCTACCAATCACTTTCTGTCATTCACCTCAGAGACCAATTTCCACATCAGTTTGACTTAGGAAACTGTCCATGCTGTGCCATTAGGTTTTCATAATTCAAGAGGCCGATCAAATATATTTTTGTACATATTTTAATCAAAGTATCTCAACGTGTCTGATGAAAGAAGATGATCGAAGCTATATTTCCACAATTTCTCGCACTAATGTGTCTTTCCTCTCGAGTGTGACCTTGACTGTATATGCAAACACATTTTTTATGTATATTAATATTCCGAATTAACTTCGAGTTGCTGGCATAGTGGAGACCGATTCTTTCCGGCCTAATTATGAAGATGCGCCACAACTTTCTTTTTGATATGTTTTTAATTACCCTTCAAGTATTTAATTTCACAAAAACATTGAAGTACATCAGTGGGAATACAGAGTACGGTGGATGGTCACATCATGGGTGGTCAGGGCATAAAGATGTTCTCTTGCTTAAGACAGATCTCTAGTCCTAAGTTTCTGAAAGAAAACTTCTGGAAAAGGAAGAGAAAAATCAGATGTGATTTTTTCCTCAAGTCGGAGATAGGATGAGGAAAATGTTGCTGTGGCCTGCGAAGTTACCGGCTCAAAGTCTTGCTCCAACTTAAAGTTGTGTGCGTTCTTTTCGACAGAGTTATGCAGCTCGGTTAAAAGGAACCTTTATGGAAGCATTAGGCGCAACTACAGAGTAAAAGTAATTCGCAGTTTGATAAAAAGGAAATAATTTATGAATTTATTACATTTGAAGGCAAACCGCACCTGCATTATTTGCTCTCAGAGCAAACAATCCGAGTAGCGAACCAACCGATTAGTTTATTTTCATAGTTTGCTGTTTCACTCGGAGTTTTATTTTAAAAAATATACATTATTTCAGGGTCGTAAAAGGTGATCATGATGGAGTTTCCCTCGAAATTAATATCAGCTGATTCGATCTTCTCTTTCACTCATGGTTAAGAACATGCATCGTAGGGAATTTTTGTAAGCATATTTTTTACTTGACTTCTTTCCTCGCCATGACTTTTCTTACTTTAATGCTTTTTAGATTTGAATAAACGGTCCCTGAAAATGCCCATCTCATTCCGACGGCTCAGCCCACTCACTCGAATGCTGAAGTCCTCCGTAAAGATATGCTCATGACGCTTATTACTTCATCTTGTTCAATTACTGCATTCAAATAATTTTGAAACTAAATAATCAAGAATGAAACAATTGAAAGTGTCATACAAACGAATTTCATATGTGTTATAACTTCAGTGCAAATATACTTAAAACGACATGGCGTGAAAGTTAGAAGTTCAATAGCGTAACTGTGAATGAAATTCAACTTCCTTGCAGTAAAGTGATCAGCTTTAAATTCAGTGCTACCATTTAACGAGTACAAGAAGCTTTGTTGGCCTCCTATTCTATTATTTCGCCCAGCCACCGCCCAACCTGTTTCTTTTTCGTTTTGCTCTTTATTATCGTGAGTTCGTCATTCCAGGGCTGCTATGCTCAAAATATCTAAAATTTTCTCGCCTTTAATAAAGCTAGTTCACTCCTGCTCGAAATTTATCAAAGAAGGAAAATGAAAGTCATTTGGGACGAGGTAGAATTGTCTCTGAACAATAAATTCGAACGATAAAATTTGTTTTTGATGAATATTTTCATTTTAGTTTAGGCAAATCTTGGTCACTGAAGGTAACGAAATGATATTTTAGTTCACTGAGCAGCTCTTTAGAGAATTTGAAATTGGGACGCGTAATAAATTTTCTTTAATATATTAGGCCACTGCGGTAAGCATTTAGAAATTTCGGGGCGCGGTTTCACGACCTCAATAAAAACTTGCCGCCTCTTCTACTGCTGATAATTAAATTCCAAGCACGTACACAGTCACACATATGTTGCTCCATTTTTGCAACCCATAGGCAAGTCCGTACATAGAAAAAATTCAAGCGTTATTTGAAAAGAAACGTTTTTTTGCTCAAGCTAATGCATTGCGAGAGAAAATTCGCATGCATGCGTTAAGTTTTCCATGAGGGAATGAATCCCAACGAGCGGCTCTTCCACGGCTGCAGTATTACTCAGTGAATTTCCCTTTTTCTCCTTTTGAAAAATTCAGTATCGAGAAACATCGATGTTGAATAAGAAATAAAACTAAAGCGAAGGACTTCTTTGATGCGCGCTGTGACAGAACTGGTAAAAGCGGCTTACTGGCATAAAATTCTGGCATTCTTTCATTAACTCGGCTTCGTGTTTCCTTTTTATAATTTTCTTGTGTTTTATTTTTTCATATTGGATTGATAAAAGTTGTAATATAATTAGGTTAGTTTCTCAAAGAATTGCAACAAAACTAAGCAAAATTGTTTTTTCTGAAGTTCAACCTGCGCTTCAAATTGTATTCAATTAGAACCATTTCTGTTGCGAGAGACTTTTATCACAGGTGTACTTTTATTTTGTACGTTGATGACATGTTTTTCATATAGTAATTGGAAGTAACATTATTTCTCCTCCCACAGAAGGTACAGTCATTGTTTTGATATTCACTCTGTCAGGATGGCTGACATCAAAGCTGATGATGCTTCTGGGTCAGAAATTTATCGTTGATTTATATCGTATAATGTAAAAAATCTCATGCAGACGATATTATCTAATTTTTATTAACCCTAATAGACTTTTTTAGGTTTATGAATGAGTATTCCGCTTATGTCTATCAGCAAAATATTTTCCACGTGATGCAAACGGTGCCCCTTTTCCCGTGCTAAATTTCTATCCACGAATGAATCAATGAATGTCGCCATTCATCCTATGTAAGTTGACATGAGCCGCGGCGAATTCAAAGAACATACAAGTATGTACTGTTAGTTATTGGGGGAAAGCGTCGAAAACTTTTCTAAAATTTTGTGCCCGCAAATCTTACATCTCTGTCAGGAGCTGGAGCTGGCAGAACACCAGCCTGCAACAGGTCCCTTCACGAGCCCGCTGAAGTGCTGTCCCGCGCGTGAGGTCGCATCTGGGCCGAGCGAGAGACGCGCTTCTGCTCCGACTAAAGTGTGAAAATTACTGCATCCCATGAATATTTCCAGAATTTCAAACGATAGCCGCAGTTTTGTAGTCATGTGTTATGTGTATGCAAACTCGGATGTGAACCGTAATTCGAGTGGGGTGTTTTCCTAACAATAAATACGTATACTTGATGATAATTAATTCTATGCGTCTCTCAAAATACTTCGACTAAAAAGATGAGGGTGAGCAAAAAATGTATTAAGTACCCCATACTAACGCCATTACGAGCCACCGTACGAATGCACTCACCACGCCTCGGAGACCGACTTATGTCGACCAGGTTTGTGCGGTCTATCTAGCATTTTTCTCCAGGCCAGGCACTTTGAACACCGATGACATACCGGAAGCGTGACCCTTTAAATCAGCTTGCGCTCATTAAAGTTCATCAATGGTATAACCTCAGAGCATCGCATCATGAATATACCGAGTAGTGTAAAGTTAATTCTAAAAAATTACAAATATTATAAACTATAAAACCTAATGGGAATTACATTTGTTGGACCGTTCGAACAGTGGATGGTATTAGTGGGCATGATATTTTTCATAAGATATCTATCGTCGAAAAATATCGCTCGTTGAAAGATATGGATCGTTGAAAGGTGTGGATTGTCGATAGATATGGATCGTTGAGTAAATTTCTGTGTTACCTCCTCCTACTTCCTGAGCGACACAATTGTTTTATCTAATTGCTCAACACGCACGAGTGCCACACGTGTAGCACGACATGAACAATAATGAACAACACGACAGGTGGCCGACGTTTCTTACTCGTGAAATCGAACTAACGGTGACGCTTTCGTAATTGCACCTGAAGCATGAAACTGCAGGGGCAGTTTCTTCTATTTATACCTTGCCTTTTTTTGTTACAGTAACCCAATGTTTCCGTCACAGTGTGGTGTTACTGACGAAATCGGGCTATTATTTTCTATTGAATTTTATCAAGAAAGAGACAATGATCAAATATAACAGGCGATACTATAATCTGACTGACAGCTTTGAGCTAAATTTGATGTACCTTTGATCATTACCGAGGTAAGTTTGCTTAGCGTGATATGCAGTTCCATTACTAGTTCATACGCAAATTTCAAGTGAACCCCATGTGTAGAAGATTGAATTTGTTCTCACTGACTTCTGAACTATGAACAGTTATCACAGTATCACAGTATTTGTTATAGTCGAATACCTCATGAAGCGCGCAGATCAATCTTTTATGTCTGTAATTTTTTATGGTGCGCTCATGATCTAAATGTAAAAAGTTCAAGCAATTGCGAGGCGTGCTTGAATATGCACGCTTTCTTCCAAGCCTCTTGAAAAGTCCGCCCGATTCTTCAATAGAGCAGCTAACTCGAGCCTAGCCCGCGTCGCTGATTACCGACGCAAGGCATTGCAACTTCTGGAATTCATTGCATGCTTCCAAAGTCCCCAGCTCATCTAAATTGGACCCATTTTTGCCGTCAGAATATTCTCATCAAAAAGGATCAGTGGCAAAATCAGGGTTTGTATTCAAGAGAACGAGCAGCTTCTCAAATTCATTGCTGTGGATTTGATTTACCAACGTTTATACAAGTAGGAATTTCCTTACTTTTTCTTAATGACATGTAATAGTCCCGATGAAATTCATATATATATGTATAATCACTCTAGTACAATTTTCATGGCTGAAGATCCACCTGTTTGTTAAAAAAAATTGCTTCTGCGATGTCTCCTTACGCAACGTTCTTTTGTTTGAGATTTTGTTTCTGTGATATTTCTGAAGAAATATTGAGGTACTCTTTCCTATGTATTCTTAGTTTTATTTTTAGATTTTCATATTGTGTTTTCAAACATTCGTATTTTGATTCTCTGAACGTTGGATGCTTATGAGTCTTTTCAAAATTTATTTCTATGTTTACCAGATTTTAATAAAATTTAACATTGATTCCATATAACCGTACAGTTTTGGGATTAGCTGGAATATGGAAGAAAAATTATTTTTTAGCTTCGCTAAACGGTTTCTCACTTTTCTTAGGTAAGCAAAAACTAATTATATTTCCACATCAAAGGGCATTGAGGCAAACCATAGGGCTTAGTGTTAATGAGCAGTATATGCAGGAAATTTCCATATGTAGAATTTAGAAATGAACAAGAATCCGAGCCAAAAATGATGTAAAGCTAATCATAAGTCTGTAACCTGAGAGCATCTAACAAAAAAGCAGCTATGAAATTTTGGACGTTAGTCCTACTCTGTCAAGTGAGTGGCCAAATTACCCCTAACTTCATTCAGTTTAGCCCCAGGAGTCCCTACTGATAGAAATGATCGGTTGAAACGATCAGGGCGAAATTAGCAGCGAGGAAACGCTGCGCCCTCGACAGAGCGGCCAGTCAGTGTGCAGTGCGGCTGTCGGCCGCTCGCCTCCGCCACCGTGAGCTCTCACACGCCAATTTTAGCGAGTTCTTAGTTTGAAATTTGCGGTGAAGAGAGAATTTTAAAAAGTTTTTAAATAACATGCGACTTACTTCGAGACAATCGCCTTAATTGAATTTGAATTAGTTCCATTGAAGGAAATACTTCTCTTTTATAAATTCAGGGTAAGAATTAAGTTATTTCACCTGACCAATGTAAAACCTGCCTACTCAACTACTAAAAGTACATTGCGATTTCAAAAATTCCAGGAGACTAATGCAAAAAGGGTAAAAAGGTTGCTGCATGATTTTGATGTATAGGCTTACCAAACTTGAAGGTTTTCTATCAATCCAGGCTGTCAACATCCAGCTTCGGAGCAACAAACTTTTCATTTTTCTTAAAATTGCACAGTTTGGCCATTTGTAGATATTTTAAAATTTAGTATCTGTAGGTTTACACCAGGCTCTGAGACTAGCTATAAGTGAAAGTAAAATTGTTTTTATCCCAATAGAGTAATTTAGTTGGTCATTACAATGAAGAAAAAATTGAAAACAACGTTGCATATTTCAATTAGGAGAAAGTAATTCTTATGTGTCTTATAAATTACGATGTACATTTTAATAAATAACCATGGATAATCAATTTTTCTCCTATTGAAAAACACTGAAAGGGGCATCTCTATTTCAAAACCCTCCTATACCGAACGTGGTTTCTTAAATATTTTGTAAAATTTCCACAGGAAACTTCGTAGAAACCTATTGTAATCTTGAAAATCTCTGAGAAACGTGGAAACTCATAAAACATCCTTGTCTTTATCAAATAGCGCAATAAACTCACAAGAAAAGACCCTCAAAACAGTTTATTTATATTCACAAACTTGAAATGGAAATTGTTCTTGCCAAGACAACTTAAATGAAAGTGACGAAATCTTTGGCGCAAATTCAGAGCCGCATAAAAAGTGCGCCGGCCTTTCTATTGAGTTCCTGATGACGCAATTGAGAGCTTGTGAAGCCTTTTTATTTGACTGCAAACCATGAAAGCAATCCCTTTCCCACGGCTTCGCAGCCTCCGTTTCTGCGCTGGCCGAGTTTCTGACGTTGGACCAAAACTATTCAAATTAATTAGGTTTGCACAAGGCAATTCTAATTCTCGTGTTTTTCACAGCTCGCTACCAAATCACGATAAATCAAATTGATTCGAAATCAATGACCCTCGAGTGTTGATTAATTTCATATCGAGGGAAATTATTGAAGTTTTTTTATACGTAGCGCATTTGGACCATTGGAAATTTGCCTTACATATTAAACTGAATGCCGTGGAGTTTAGTTGGTTGTGGTCGCTATATTGTATTCGCGCTGAACTTGCCTCAAAAACTGACCTCATGATGCAATAATTATACGTAAACTAAGAGAGTGAGGCTCAAACAGGTAGTAACATGGATGTTTACTTCGTTCGTGCGATATGCATTTATTGCAAAGAAAATGGGGGCCGAAAATTTATGCATTTTCAACCCGGAAAAAAAGCTATATACTAATTTACAGGTATTTATAAAAAGAGATGAGTTTAGTTCTCAGTCCACTAGTTTCGATAAATCAATGTACTTTTATCGGTATTTTATTTTGCCCTGAATCTTGCTTTATGTAATCATAGTGGTGATTGTGCTATCAAATTTCCTTACCGATTCCCGAGAGGCGAGGGGCTCTCAACAAAGATCAAGGATTTGATTGAGGCTTTTTAAAATGGTTTATTAATTGAGACTCGTCATTTTGTCACGCTCAGAACATGAAGCACTGCTTAGGTGGTCAAACTTCAACTCTTGTTAAACTTCAGTTCAGCACGTAGTAAATGTGATGAAATCATTTATCAGTAACTGGCTTGGTGCTTCAGTTCAGCACGTAGTGAATATGATGAAATCATTCATCAGTAACTGGCTTTGTGCTTCAGTTCAGTACGTAGTGAATGTGATGAAATCATTTATCAGTAACTGGCTTTGTGCTTCAGTTCAGCACGTAGTGAATGTGATGAAATCATTTATCAGTAACTGGTTTTGTGCTTCAGTTCAGCACGTAGTAAATGTGATGAAATCCTTTATCAGTAACTGGCTTTGTTCTTCAGTTCAGCACGTAGTAAATATGATGAAATCATTTATCAGTGGCTGGTTTGACGGAATAGTCAACAATAATGTCAATAATGACAATTTCATATATTTAAAATTTGAATTTTAGTTCCAGTATAGATACATCCATAGTGAGGACTACAGCAAAATGGCAGTTGCACAATTGGTGTACGTACAAACATGTACGCCTGATTTAATCTGCACCTGTGTATTTTTGTAACTTATACATTCCATCAAACATGTCGAAACTATCCGTGGCTGATCACATGTCTGAGGAGACTCGGAAGGGTAAAGTTATAAAGTAAAGAGTCTGTCGCTACAAGATGGTTAAGTATTACTCCTTATTGCATTAAAGTACCCTTGATGAACATGATATGGTCCAAATTTAGAGGGAATCAAGAAATCTATATAAAGAAATAATGCATTTGAATTGTGCAGATAGCCTGTATGGAGGATTTATCACATTCTAAAAATCATGAACATTCCCTTCCTGCGGACGCTTTGTGAATGGACTTTAAAAATATTATTCGGGAGTTTCTCCGATATTTTACCAAAAAAAAATAGCGGAAGCGAGCGGATTTCAAATTGATTTACGCTCAGCTGCCGGTTAGACTAAAATGCGTCATGCGCATGGCTTTAGGAAATTACAGTTATTTATACCACTAGACACGCAGTAAATTGGATTTTGTGTTGTTCCATTTGCTTAGGCTAATCGAAAATTTAATTTAGGGCGGGCCAGCTGCAAGTAAATGCACCACAAATTGCTCGCGTTGAAGATCAGAATAAAATGTGTACGAGATTTTTCATCTCATTTGTGCATATTCTGGGAATGGAAGAGAAACGAAAAAATTCAGCCCAGCTCGTAAGTACTTATCGACTGTCTTCGGTTGCTATAAGTCGCTACTTGTAAGTATGACGTATGATAAAAATGTATAACATCAAATAGATAAATATGATGTGTGGCAAAAAAGACGAATATGACTTCTAAAAATTATCCAGCACATAAACGAGTTTCAGAGAAATCAAATCAACACAATTTCAGTTTTCTTGTCTACTCTAAATTTTGAATAGGAATTGAAAAAATACTACCAATATTTTAGTACACAGTTGCAGCGAGCAATTAGTGAAGGAAGCATTTAAAGTCGAAACAAAAGCAAAGCTAGTCAATATAACGTTAATGCACATTTGTACCCAATATTTATCACCGGAGAAAAACATCATTCGGCTATATTGCCGAAGCATTCTCATTCTAAAGGATACTAAAGACACCACATCATTGGAGTATGCTTCGAATTTTCTACATTGGGAGGATGCATGGATATCCCGAATTGCATCTTCAAAATTTTCCTTTATTTTTTGACAGTAGTTTTAGTTTACAGTAATTTTAGGAAAAAATTTCATTTTACTTTTTTGTATTCTATAACAATGGAAATGAATAACCTGGGAATTTAGATGATGAGAAACGCACACACTTTCGCATACATTCTAGTGAATGGCGAAATAAAGTCACAGTCACAGCCAGTCGAAAAAAATTATAACATGCAATCGCTCTAACCATCAATATGATGGGAGAATATATCGTTTTGCTGAGATTGAACTTTGAAATTTTAACGTAAATGATTTCTTGTGCCGATTTGGACATCCTACGCAACATCTCCATAACATTTATTCGTGTGAAGATTCGCTAGATATCACTAAATGAAGTTATTTCGTCTGAATTGAATCGTTCAAAGTTGTTCAAGAACTTTTCCCATGATTGACAATGAATAGCAATAAATTATTCTGTCAACTCGTATGAATGGACGTAATTTAGCTTTATAACTCCTTTCAGTTTAATTTCAAAATTACATATTCGCAATACCCGTATCATTTCGACCTAACATTATTCAATTCTACCCTCGGCCAAACGGGCTTTAAAATGCCGCAGTATCGAGCCAATATTAACGCATTGCATTGAAATAGAACGAGCTGCCAGTCGTCTCTTTGCAGCTCCCCAGCGTAGCTCTCGTGGGTATTTTGTCCATGGTGTCCATATTGCAGTGTGCCGGCATCATTCCTTATTTTAAGAGTCCTCGGCTCAGCCAAAGGAAGCCCCAAAATAGCTCCCTAAAGGGACTTTTCGCGCAGGTTAATTAGAATCGTACGTTAATAACGTCACAAATTTTTGGTGTGTCGGTTTTTTTGAACAGACGTGTCAATCAGAGAACATCCATGCTGTGACGTTTCGTTGTTGGGGTGTCTAGCGAGTCCTTTTGGAGTCGAAAATTAATTCTGATGAATACATCGAGCTTTTTTGTATCTTGGGAATAAAATTAATTGAGGGAGCCACGCTGTTTTGAATGAACTCGAGATCAACTTGATGCAAATTATCATTTCAAAATAATTTTAACTAAGTGAAAGAAAAATATTTCTGTATCGATATAAATCCCAGTGTATTTTTCTCTTTGTCTGTAAAATACTAGCATGAAAATGGACTTGAGTTCACAATGATTTAATAGTTACAACCTGCAACTAGGAATTTAGTATGGCCCCGTACACGTGCACGCTTCGGGCCGGGGCCGCTATTTCGAGCAGCTTCAAGCAACACCCTCCCGCCACCGCGGCTTAAGGTACACTGCCTGGATCTCTGCAGCAGGTTCTTCTTCCAGATCAGAAATCTTTGGATCTCACGAATTCTTAACATCAAACTACCTCACCAAGGACCTGTACATAAATTTGAAATAACCTGCACCATAATTTGAAACTCAGATATTCATGCTTCACGGTTGTTTTATTTTTGAAACGGAGATACGAGCATGTTGAATTGGAGCTGGAAGTCATTTAATCTTCCTTGGCGAGCATCAAGTGCGCCAGCGTGTGCCGGGAACTTGTCAATGACGCCTTGCATAGCGTCCTCGAATCGAGCGTAAAATGCCCCTCGACGTACCGGAGAGATGGGATGCAATACTTTATTGCCTTTCAGCTGAATGGCTCACGCCATATTGCCCTGTGGCAGGCCTCGTGGCCCACGCTCCCTCATCTTTGCCCCAGCGGCTGCGTGCAAACAAACTGCACCCAAAATTAATCATACGGATCGAATTTTGAATGCAGTTTTGGGCGCTGTGTGCCGAGTTTCAGCGCTCTTGAGAAACTGGAGTTGTTTGAGAAAGAAGGCTTTTAATGGGTTCAATTACGTCTGCGTCATATAAATTTGCGGTTTTTTGTTCAACAGTTTGACATTCCGGGGAACAATAAGAAAACAGTTGAACTATGATACCACACATGCCTTGTTTCGAGGTGGTCAATCTGTCATGAACGAACATTGAGTGAGGATTGAACAGTTCAAACTCATCCCCGAGGAGATGTGCTGTGGTCTCTCACACTTAGCTGAACTGCGTGTGCCTTGAATATCTTGAATATCTTGAGGCCTGGTGAGAATATTGCCGTGACGGAATTTGATGAGGTAGTTTCCTTTGTTTCGTTTTGTAGGATCTCTTTCCTAGGAATCCAAGAGTAATCAATTCATTGGGGGACTAATGCATGTTACTGAGGTCTCCTTTGTAGACTACTGCATGTTACTGAGGTGTCCCTTGTGGACTACTGCATGTTACTGAGGTCTCCTTTGTAGACTACTGCATGTTGATGAAGTACTCCTTGGGGACTACTGCATGTTGCTGAAGTGCTCCTTGGGGACTACTGCATGTTGCTGAAGTGCTCATGTTACTAAACTGTTCTCCAAGGTCATAACAATCAAAAAAGAAAAATGGCTTGTGCCGGGGATCGTTTGAGGCCTGATGAGTGCAGGAGAGGTTGCCATGAGCACCTCTTCAAGGTGTGCTGCCCGTGCTCGTACTTGCGAATCGAAGAAATAACTCAGTGAATGCTGAGAAATATTCCAAGACTATTACCCTTCAGTAAGACGATGACCTAGGCAAATCATCAGAATGTGTAATTTTCACATAAAAAAGTAGTGAAAAAAATGTTATTTTTCAAGCAAATTGAAAAGCTTGCATAACTAAATATGATTCAATCTGATTTGATTTTCTCCTATTTCATTGCAGTGTGTTTCATATATTCAGGACTTGTTCGGGAAATATCTCTATAAAATTGATGAGCCAGCTATTAACTCAAATCCCCTTGTGTGCAAGCAAAAGCTGTGAAAAGATTTTTACCAAGTTTTCACTTGCGACCGTCAATAACTCCTCCCCTAATTTAGGGTCAGACGTTGTGCTCCACCAAATGTTTAGAATTTGGAGAATTTTACGAATGCTTACACGAAACTTTCAATTGAAAACACCAAGCGCTTATGCTATAGCTTATTGGCTAAAATACAGTTCTCCTGTTGCCGACCTTCTGATCGAACTACCTTCCAAATTGTCGGGGGATATTTTCTGGTCAATTGGACTCATTTTTGACTTACTTGAGAGGGCTTTCGCGAGTCGCACCAGGGATTTGGCCGACAGCTTATTCTGTGGCACAGGTGCATGAAATACCGATTTTGATTTTTTTTGGTTATTTGAACTGACCATGTTTCTTATGGTGTTAACCAGGGTAAACGGATATTGTGTTACTCTTATTATTGCACGGTTATTGTACTGAGTTCCATCAAAATCACCATGATTTTGCTATTTAGAATTAGTTACCTTACTATTTCATGTTTCATTCCATTAAATGCACTTACATCTGAGTAAATGATATTAGCGAATTGTTGTCCGAACACAAAATTTAGTGTCTATAAGGTACTTAAATGTTGGTACTAAAACCCGTAGATTTATCATGCTTATAAAATTCTTCAGATAAATGTATATACGGATATTATTTTGTCCCTCCTCAATTGGAACTGTTTTCGGCATATTTCTAAAAAGATCTAGATCGGTATGATCCCTTAGTGCGGGAGGAATTGCATAAAGAATTTCAACAAAGCAAACGAAGACGCTGCTCGAGCAAGTCTTCATCGACTTAGCAATTCGACTGCTCTCCTGAGAAGCGGACGGGGAATTTGAAAATAAGACTTACCTTAGACAAGCTGAAACCCTCAACGGTTATTTGCCGTCTGAGTTGCTAAGTCTTTCATTTTCCCTCAAGGAATGACAGGAAATGTCTGGGGCTCAAGTCTAGCACGTGTTTGAGTCTATTCCAAAGCGATTCGTAATTTTTACTCAAGCGAATAAGCATTACCAGCGAAATGCTAGAACGTTTTCTCAATATATCGAGTGCTCCAATTAATTCTGTGTTCCATCGCAGTTCTACTGGATGGAAAACAGAGGAAGCCCAACGCATTCAAAAACTTGGCTCTCCTGTCTCACATCTCGTGCAGCTGAGACTGAAGTATGGCCCCTGGCTCTACTCGCAGGCGTACCAGTCCACAACTGGAGCGGGAGGTGAAGTCCACAACTGAAGCGGGAGGTGAAGTCCACAACTGAAGCGGGAGGCAAAGCCAGAGCCTGAAGCTGAACAAGAACCTCTGGCACTACTCGCAGGTGTCAGCCAGCCATGGGAAGCTGTGTAGCACCCAAACCATTGATTGCTGCGAAATCGACTATCTAATGAATCAAAATTACTATTTCTTGAGTCATGGAGGGTACCAGCAGTATATTTGTAAAGAAAATACAATATAGATGCTAAGTCGATTTGATTTGTTTGATCATTTTAGATATGCATTGCAAAAACGAGGCTGACAGCTCAAAATTCAACGCCTACTCAACGCGTTCCTGCGGGACCTCTGCCCCTCGTTGCACTAACTTGGCCTTCGTAAATCCCTGCGTTCTGCTCGCTTCCAGCAGCATTACCTGCGGCTACCCGTTTTAAAGAGTCATCAGATGTAAAAATCCTATTCTTCCTCTGAGTAGACGCACCATGGGAGTAGAAGACATGCTACACAGCAGTTCGTTTGTAGAATGGAAGCGCATTTTCTAGCTGAAGCGCAGACCACAACCCTCAGCTTTCAGTGTGGTAGGAAAGCCTCCTATTCCCTCTCACATCCTCAGGTTTGGATTGAGACAACTAAGCCACAGGACTTACTAGGTCAAAGGCATGACTAAATTGGAGTTTAATCTTCCGTTTAGGCAAGCAAAGTCAAGAAACAGGACAGTGTGCGAGCAATCGTCGAGCATCAATTTAGTATATCCTTTTATGAATGCAGTCTAAGCGGCGTAGGGGAGCATTCGCAGCATCTCTTGTTCTTGGTTAAAAAAAAGCTCGTTTAATTACGTAGGATAAAATGAATCGATCTATGAACAGTTGTGAAATTGTTGTTTCACCACTGGATGTTTTCGTGTGGGTTCCCTAACTTATGTAAATAATGGGATGTACTTAAATAAAAAAGCGGAAAAGAAGACTTGGCATTATTTGCCGACAAATAACACCAAGTCGATAGTAATTTGTTCAAGAAACTCAATAGAAATTATAAACATGCAGACCGTGAACTGTTCGCATATGAAATGTAGTGAATAACGACCGCAGAATATCAGGACCCTACGCGTCGCCCCAGTGCCTTCGTTTCATCACGCTTGATGCAAAGGCCGAATAGAAATTATGAATCGTAAATCTTTGACCTCTATTTGGTGAATAACTCCCGCTGTTTAACCATTCTTCTCGTCGCTAGGTGGACAGCAAACATTCCGTAGTATAAGACCGCATCGGCCTTTGGTACTGAAATACAAAAATGGGTGGAATGTGCAGTTTTCATTTGCCAATGCCTTTTTGTTTGCAATGCTATTTGTGTTTAGGAAGAGGACCGCGCATTTGCACACACGTGTGACGCTATAACCAAGCTTAATTTTTATTGTATCATTTCTATTAAGTACGTTAATGCGACTGAATTTTTTAATGAAACTGAAGCGTCAAATGTACTTCTTATAAGTTTGAAATGAGCTTCTTTCAAAATAGCTGCCTCGTGTGTTCCAGTTTGTGTATGCAGTAAATACTGTAAATAATAGACGTTCTACTCTTGTGTGACGAATGCCGTGGCGGAACAGCAATATTGAAAATGTAGCCGCGTAAATGTCATTTGCGTTCGAAATTGTCCAAACCATAAAACACGAGAACAACTTGCTATGAAAACTCGAACCCCAAAACAAAAGCTGGGCAAATTTCACATTTCTTGGACGTCTACAAACAGTCCACTGCTTCAGCGGGTAAAGGAAATGATGGAAATTCAACAAGTAAAAGTTCTCACATCGAGCCAAGAGAGCTGCTAAAGCTGTCATTAAGGATAAAATAAGATTGGTTTCTCAGAAGATATTTTGGATGCTCGGGTTAAGAAAGCATAGTCCACGCATGATGAAGTGACACAACGCACTGCATTAGGCAGTCGTAGTTAGCATAGTTTGCTAATTATTTACCGAGTTGTTGAACTGTTCATTCTCACGAGCTCGAGGTGATTGGTATCCAAGGTACGATTGCAGGCTATAAATAGCGCCCCACTTCACCCTCGAGCCTCATTCCAGAGCGTACTGCAAGGAAAGGAGCATCGTTAATTTTGCGGTGCTAGACAGCGATTGCAGCTAAAATGAGCAGTGTTTTTGAAAAAGAGCCTCGGTGATAACCATCTCACAGCAAAATCTGTGTAAAGCTCAGAAAGAATGCTGAAAATCAGAACAGTGTAAATAAAATTTATCATTTGCGGGCTAGCGAAAGAAGTTTCGAGGTATGCAAGTGCGGAATTAAAATTAATTAACAGGCAAGTAGAAAAAAGTCTAACATGCAAATACCTTTTAGGTCACCATTCTGGTCATGTTTTGACCCCTACTAATCCCAGATTCCGCAACCACCATAGTCCAATTATTTCAGCATGTTTGATGCTACTACGAAATATTTATGAAAACAATTCTTGAATAAAAATGATGCTGACTGAATTTTTCCCATGAAATAAAGTAATTAGAACAAAAGACTGGCCCGCTCTATCCTGTTCAACTCCTGAACGCCTGTTCCATCGCTTGTTTTCTGTGATGTTGGCGACTAATTATTGTTATTTTTCTCATTTTTACGTTTTGCAGCTACCTTTAATTTTTCCTCCACCAAGAAATTAATTCTATGCTCGTTGCTCTCATCTCTACGCTGTTTATTTTCCGGTAACTCGTCATTCTCTTCTATACAAAAAATGTAAGTACTAGGAAAATTATTCACAGTGGCCTGCATACCTTTTGTCATAGACTGGTCTCATGCATCACTATCTATGTATATGGTCTACCCACAATTTTTTCAATTCAGCGCAGTTACTAACAAAAATCATTTTTGACATCATCGCTGTTAATTAAACTAGCAGTAACTCATCACTACGGGTGTGGAAGATGGATTATGGCGTACTGGAGCGATGTTTAAAAACGATATCACATCATTTTCATGCAACAGGCGGCTGTGTCACGTCAGGAACGTCCATTCTTGACTCTCATTCCTATTAGGTCCTATTAGTGTAAAAGAAACTTCCCATAACGCCGTCTTTATCAAAACCCGTCACCCTGGCATCTTAGTGGAGCACCCGCAAAGCTCTCTCCACGATCTCCTGACGTAATTCCAAAAGATTTCGTGACCTCGCGACCAACGCAGAGTCATCCATTCACACAGAGGAGCTCCGTTGCCATAGTCTTGAACTTCGCTTCCAGCCTCACCCGTCTGGCGGTGCCCTGGAGTTATGCCTCGCGCGACCTAGCCGCTCTTCTCTACCTAGAGCATTATAGATTTACGTTGAAATTGATTCCAGTCACCAGAAGCAGTCAGGGTTTATTCCTACCTTCCCGATATCATCGCGGCATCTCTACAAAAACACTGCACGTTTCCCTACTGTTTTCAGTTTTCCATCCATGACAGCCCTACACTTACGCACGCTTAGGGAGCTTTAGGCCTTTACTCAGTTTAAAAATTCCATTCGATAAACTCGCACTCGGGTTTCAAGCAAAATCATCAGAACTATCTACTCTTTATGCTCGAGACTGACGTAGCCGTTGGGGTTGTTTTTATATTTCACGTTACAGCAGGAACTGCACCTTGCGGAGGAAGTACCTGGCCATTGCCCACATTTCTGCTCATCTTTTTTTGGCATATTGCCGGCGTATGGAAAGTTAGCATTCTCATTTGCATGACCGTAAAGGAACGGCTAAGAGCCTCAACAAATAAACTCGAGAACATCTCAACAGAATGTGAAAAAGGGTGCAACTTCCAAATCGAAGAATTTCTTTGCTCACAATATCTTCGTTTCGATAAGCTCACGAAAGAGGAATCCGTGAATGAACTAAATTTCTTTGCTCAGATATAACATTAATATTATCATAGAATAAATCTTCCGCCTTAAGTAGGGCATTCATGTGGCTACAGCTGTGGTCTGCGCTGCTAGGGAGGCTGTAGAAAATAGAAAATGCGCGTCTGAGAAGAGCAACAAGCTTCTCAGCCATTGAGAGGCGAGTAACGCTAGTGTCTGCAGGGGATATGTCCTTGCCAAAGCAATTCCAGACACGTGTGTTCATTTTATCAATGAGAATCTCATGTCGCAAAATGCACGAGAATTTTTAAGGGCAGTCAACGTGAAGGGACGCTCGACCGCAAACCGGTGACACCACTGGAGAGAGGTCCTCCAAATGGTAAGAGATGTCCGCAGTGAACGGTATTGACGCTCTTTGGGAAGGTCATGCACCTTGGGAAGGTTCTGAGATCCTATATCTGTTTTCTCTTCCAGCTAAGCTCATCTTAAAGTCACGTTCCGGTGCGTACACAGACATCTCCTGCTTTAAATCACATTTCTGATAACACTGCAGTATCACTAAAAAAAGTGTAAATTCGCGTCGGTTTGTGAATTATAGAATAATTCAGAGTTTCGTTTTCAGGTTCGTGAGTTTTAGATCCCATTATTTCGATCTCTATTCATTTAACAGCAGGTAATTAGTTTACAGCTTGGCGAGTTCGAGAGTGACTCACAACAAACGTTACCCCAATTGCTCAATTCTTATCACCCTTGCTGCCATTTCCAGCATACCTAACAGTGTCACGCCTTTGTATCCGAGCTTCACTGAGCCTAACCTCAGGTATTACAGCTACCATGAATCTCAAGCGTCTCACTTTTACCGGGCTTAGATCCTTTGCTCCGCTGCTGCCAGGCTCCTCTGAATTTCCGATCGTGGAAAACGGCGGAGAAATCGCTCTGGCGCATTAAAAAAGATTTCTCCTGTCTCATTTCAAGCCATAAACTGGAGGACTTCTGCCTACACTCCCAGTGTTTGTCATTCCTTGTCTATATTTTACCTCACCTGCTCGTTTATGTTTTTATTTGCAGCAATAAATGATCTATGTGTTCTAGAGTATACTACACGTAGTTAGCTTTGACAGAATGGTATGAAAATGTTATGCCCAAAAGCATGAGAGGAATGTTGGTAAAATAGTTAATTTATGGATATCGCAATCTTCCTAGTGACTTTTTCGCCAGAAAATTTTTCATACAAATTATAAATAACTCTTTCGACAACCTTATATTCGACATATACAGGAAGTTCCACAAAAAAACGAGCCAATAATGAAAATAATATGATTCAAAAATTATTTACTGGATTTATATTCTGTTACGACAATATTCATAGTTGAATAATTTTCAAAAACGCTGTACGTTTTGATCAAACATCTTGGAAAAAATATATACTTATTATTTCCTGCGCAAACACGTTTCAGACAGCTTTCAGCAGATAAATACATGTAAATACTTTTGAAGATGTTTTATCAAAACGCATATCATTTACTGATGAATCGTTCAACGAATAATAAGGTCGATACAGAATAAAAATGCATCAAATAGTTTTTGAATTACATTATTTTCATTTGGGTTCCATTTTTCGTGGGACGCTCTCTATACTATATGTATGTACATATATAGAATGGAAGATTCATACACTCTCTTCAGATGTAGAGCACAAAAAGTTTGTTCAATTGCAATAGAATTTTAAGCGCAACTATTATCATGGTCTCTTCGTAAACGTTGCGTCCTTTCTCCTTGAGGCCTGCACCAGTTAACGCAGCACCACAGCGCACCAACGGGATGTCTCCCTGCGGTGGGTGCTGCCCAAATGAATTAAACATGTTTCACAATTTCACGAGCCAGTCTGAAGAGCCAATTTTTCATAATTATTCTTTTTTAGAAGCCAGATGAAGCTCGTTGGATTTAAACATTGGAATTGAATCTCGAAGCTGTCGTCCATTACTGATTGCCGGCGTCGCTTGTGCCGGCATTAATTGGGAAAAATTAGAAGCAGTTGATTACATTAATGTCATGTTAAGCATCATGCGTGGGCTGTCAGCCGCATAATACCTTTGCTCCCAATGCAGCTTATAAAATCCTATATTTCTAAGTTATAGTTTACAGCTTCGTTTTCTCCTAATTGGTGAAAACTCTTAGTATGACAGTAAAAAAATGCAGCTACCTCCTACCAATAACGTATGTTTGTCCTGTGACCTAAATTCGCCCATTAAGGAGCAGATATTTCTATTCCTCACGATATTCGTTTCTGTACCTCACGATTAGCCTTCCGTAGTAAATGGGTGACAAAAATTTATGCATAGACAGAGATTAATGTTTTTTTCCGCACACTGATATCAAACGCAGGATGCCCGGTGCTTGCATCAAAGCTCAAAACTGCCCGCAAGAAAATTGTAATTTTTTTCTCCCTTGGTTCTCAATCGTAGGCCACAAACTGCAGGAAATATTCATCAGGCTAAATTTCATGGAGTTGACTTTAAAGTAGATATTCGCTGAGGATGAAACCACTTAATTTGTATTTCCTCTTCGACATACATGTTATGTACCACTCACAGAGTTCAGGGAGTAAATTTCATCATCTCCAATAAATTAATTACTCAGACTGCTTCTTTTATCGAGATCTGTAAAATAGCAGTGTTTCAATAATAGATGATATCCATGACTTTTGAAAATGAGAATAACTATCAATAGTACTGTTTTCTTTTTCGTCTGATAGGGGTTGAATTTCATTCAAAAAGTCTAAGTACTTTTTCACTGTAGAGGAAACTCAGACGCCATGAAATTTTTGGCTAGAGATGCTCGTAAAATACGTTTCATACGTAAAATACGTTGTCTGCTTGCTGCTACGCACATTCAATGCCCTAAAATATATTTATCTCATCATCAAAAAGTCCTTAAAAGCCGAGCGTTAGAAACGGAAACACAAGCCCTAGGGTACAATCTGCATAAACATCCAGAATAATTATCAGGAAAGCGCCATGTCCCTGAGGCCTCACTGCGCGTTGGGAAATACCAGAAAAATGAACAAAATATGAGAGTGCGCCGTTGATTAACCTAACTGTCAGCTGCAGTGAACCATGCACACGTCGGGAGGCTTGAGAGTCTGGTTTAAGGCTCATGAGCGCTCGGTGTTCCATCATCAGTAAAATTGCCTCTCTGAAGCTTCTGATCGATTTATTGCTTTGTAACGCCATTTGCTGTCTCAAAAGTTATGGTGCATCGTTTTTCTTCTTTTTATGGACATCGTCAAAATGGTTTAGAGATCGTGAATCATTGCGTCGCGCGAGGCGATCGCGTATTACCCAGGCTTTAGGACGCCCAACTGCTAAAGGGAGCGCACTTACAAGAATGGGAAAATCCATTAAAATGATTTTACCTGCAGTTCCACACTAGCGTCGAATTAGCGCATATTCACGTGAATAATTCCCCGAACAATTTACGAGACCGCTGTAATAAAATACGGTAACGGAGGGATGTACTTAGGCTGCCTAATTTTTTCCAATTCGAGGTTTGTAATTGTAGTATATTATATCTCCTCTGTGTCATGCGAAATACTGAGAAAATATGAGAAAATCTTTGACTCGATGAAAAAAATAACACAACACCTACGGAGTTCATGTGTTCGATATTTTCTTTCGTTTGAGATTTGATGAAATATTGCTCTCAAATTTCAGAAACAAAACTTTCCAGCGAGAGTACGAAAAACAAAAATTGAACGCGCGCGACAAAATCATGGTTCCGGACAATTCAGTTTTGGGATTTTTTTAACTCACCGAGTTGTAAATTTGAGGTGAGAATGCAGAAATATACATGTAGGAAGGATTCAGTGGGTGGTTATTCGTCAGTGGTTGAAATAAGACACTTCATTGTACCCAAGGTAGACGCATGCGTGTTGCATTTAGTAGAATAGCGGCCCTGAAGCTCACAAACGCGCAGCAAACTTTACTTGCCACACAGGCCAACTTACATACATTCCAGTCAACACAGGTCTCCGATCTCGCGGCACGAGACGGGGATGGGGCTGCGCAACAAACACTTCAATGACTGCCTCCTAGCACGCTGTAAAGCCCTCCAGCATTAGGCGACCGTGCCAACACGTTCTTGTCTCGGCTCTGGTCTCTCGGGGTTTGTTCCATTAGAGAAAATAAATTAGTCTTACCCATGGTTTAATATCTGCACGGTGCGCTATCGGCATTACGTCAACGAGCCCAATTTTAAAATTTTCGTGCGAGTGATTCTCTCGCGTATGCTATGGTAACGAACTTGGCTATGCGTTCTAAATTTTGGAAACGTTTTAAGGACGTGTTCTGAGGGGCAGCTGTCCTGAGGAGGCGATGACGGCGTCAAATGAGCTTGAACGGGCAAGCTAGTTTTCTAGTTCGATGAGAGCTCGTCTACATAGAAGCTCACTTGGATGGTGGCTACAGCTCTACATTCTGATAAACAATGTTGGAGAATTAGGCAATTAAAACTCATCGGAATGAAAGTGGTGGGAGACGTAGGTTCCAATTTTCATAGCGCGTCGTGTAAATGAGAAGGGATCGAACACTTTATTTGCGTACAACGTCGTAACCCTGCAAGTTTTCGCAGGACCCCATCGATGGCAGCAAGCCATTTGAGTACACCTCAACGTAAAGTGTGGCGGTAGGGCTGAGCGAAGAAATTCAGAGTTGGTTAATTCGGCCAAAAAGTTATCCAAAGAAAGTTCAAAAAGTCTGCAAAAAACGAAGGAAGTTTTTGAAGTTACGGTCAGCTCAAGGTGATTGTTTCAGCAAGCTTACACTCTGAGGAAGTTAATAGGTCCCCGGACTTTAAGGTATATCAAAGTTTACGGCTCATCCAAGAACATTGAATAAAGGGTTAAAACAAGAATTTCAGTATAATTTAGTACATCTTCACTGCTCGCAAAAGCTTATACTCAATAAGATGCCATCAATCCTAAGAGAAAGTACGGAAATTTCAAGTCACATGTTGCAACACCAAATTCGTGTTTTGCATACTTAGTCTAGAGAACTTCCGAAAATTTTGAGGCATTTTCGTGTGTAACTTTAGTCCTTCAATGTCGAATTTCAAAAATTGGCGGAAGTGGAAAACGCAAGAGAAAAAATATCCTAAAAGAGTCGAATCACTGTACACAGTAGCTAGAGAACTTTGATTTCTCGTAGGAAAAGCTGTAGAGCGGACGACCAGAGATCACAGCGTGTAACGCTCATGGAAGGCTCAGAGAAGACGTAGTGGAACAACGGAAGCATCATTGCCTAGCCAGGTCGAGTTACGTGAAGACCTCTTCCTTTAGCGAGACAATTTTGCTTATAGTTTGCCAAGAACATAACATTTGCAATGTGTAAGGGTAAACGTAGTAATTAAAACAGTTTTAGAAAGCGAATGAATGTATTTGAGCCCTGGATAAGTGAGTGCCAGAGATTCTACAAACTGATCTCACAAGTGAATAGCACGAATTGCACCTTTGACGTATATGGAATGGTGAAACTCATATTAAAAGTTATTTAAGGAAGCTAATGAATATATTTGATTAAGTACGTTTAAAGAATTCTTGCACGAGCTGTCATTTTATGTTCCCTTCACGCACGTTCACTGGCCACGCAGATGAAGACGGGCCTACGAGTCTAATCTGTCGTGATTCTGTATCAGGTTCTGGGGCTAGCGCGTATTTTTTGATGCACTTTGAAAACATTACCTCGCGCAAAGAAGCCCCTGAAATTTATCCCGTTTGAAGCGTAGGTGCACGAAAAGGTTTAGCTTTGTAATTAACATGGTGCATTTTATGATTCTCTAAAGTGTAATGCTACTTTTCAAATTTCATAATCTGATTTTTCAGACGTAGAAAAATTGCTTGCAACCTTGTGTTTAATTTCCTTGCTTTTTGTTCCATTGATTTCATGCAACAGAAATTCGAACATCTTCAGAATTTTTCCAGCTAGAAGTGACACAAAACACCTTCCTTCGACTGCCGCGTCAACTTCAGAAACACTGCAGCGGATTTCAAAGAGATTTAGCCACATGTTCAGAAAGGGTAACCCATTCCCTTCCCATACTTGCTCGCATACAGCAGCAACTCCAATCCTGGAAATGAGGTTTGTCGAGCGTGAAACACGTACCGATGTCTGTGGTGAATAAATGTCACTTACGTCAACGATAATTCGGAGTATATTAGGCAAATAAGAGAGAGGCTGAGCTCCTCATGGGTGCCCTCACACCGCACCTGCAGAGTCGAGGACAGTCTTGCATAGGTGCGGCGGTTTGGGCAGCATTCTTTTAGTTAAGAGAATTGGACTGGTGCCACCAGACGTGTAGTAAAGGAATTGTTCCCCACTAACTATGTAACCAAAATAGCGGTGGTGCAGTGAGTGCTGATTATGTAATTATAAACAACGTCGAGCAATGGTGATGCCGTCGACGAACGAAAAGTTCAGCATAGAGTTTTGAGCAGGAAGAGAAAAGTTTTTGTGATAAGGCTATCGGGTGAAGAGAACAAGTTGAAGTTAGCTATTTGCATTTGCCTGAATGCCTTCATCCAAACATCAGCAATAATTTTTTATGAATGCTAATGAATGGAATGAGCGAGCATGTTATGACTCATACATGCAGGAAACAATTCATGACATCGTCTCACTAGGTCACGCAGAGAGCCCCCGCGTATTGGGGAGAGCGTATGGACGGTAAGTAAAATAAGCAAAATCGCCTCAATCCAAGCTCCCGATATTGTTGGATTTTGTCTGTGATTCGTTACGCCTGACTTCGTTCTTGCTAATTGTATGCTGAAGTTTTTGCTGTAGTCAAGCGAATTTGAACTCCCATATTAACTAGTTAATGCTGCAGGTATATGTACACACATGCATTCATTCATACATACTGCATTCATACATACTGTATTCATACATACTGCATTCCAGAGGACTGCCAGGATAGATTCTTTTGAATCGTTAAAGTTGTGGGGCAATTTGCTGAAGTGCAGTACGTTTTGATGAAAAAATCAATTGTTGTGAGCTTATTTCTGATAAATCCATTCACTCGAGTCGCAACGACTGTCATTAAATCCTGACTCAGTAAAATGCTGATAAATCTCATTGAATGCAGACAAGGTAAGTGCTGATAAGCCACGTCTCGTTTGGGGCAATAGGAGTTCACGCCGTCGTCGGGGCCTAACTGGAAAAGTTTGCCCATGAAAACGCGCGAGCTCTTCTCTCTCAAATTGTATGGGGACTCTTGGGACTGAGAGGCCGGCTTGTGCCAGGAACTGCGACGTGCCAACACTTGTGATGTGCCAACTATGGTGACATGGAAACCTTGGTTTTCCGTCTGTTTAACGCTATTTTAAGCAAACGTAAGGTATAAGTACTTTTAAGAAGTGGGTTCATGTTACTTGTATTGTTGATTTTGTAACCACCTAGGAGTCACGATGTTACTAAACCTGAAACTTAGTATCGCAGATATAAAAGAGGCTGGCTTCATCATATACTAGATCACGCAAGACCCGTTGAGTCAAAACCTTCAATTTTTCAAACTGTCTTTCTAGTTGAGGCTGATTTTTCAATTTTCTAAGCTCGATGTTTTAAATTTTCTTTCTATAGGACGTTTCAAAGTCCCACTATAAAATAACAGCCTAGCGTTGCTTGGGTTGTTGGTTGGTTAGTCTTTCTGTCCGCCCGTCCGTCTGTCCGCCCGTCCGTCCGTCTGTCTATCTGTGTGCCTGTCTATCTGTCCGTCCGCCCGTCTTTGTTTCACGCTCTTAAAGATGTTGACAGGAGAAAATTCCCGAGTCAATCTTCCTAAACTAATGGCAAGGCTGTCAAAGAAAGGAGTCTGTATCAGTGATACTGCAAATAATATTATTTCATGCCAGATTTACCGTAAACAAGAGGGCATCTTAAGAATTTAACATCATTTGTCTGGCCACTTTTGGCGGGGCGCGTCTTCCAAGTATTCAGCAGATTTGACATCGCCACACCTACGGGTACCGGCGACCTCGTCGACTCCGCACGACACCTTTGACCGCATCAATCAGGACTGCAGCAAGGTGTTCGTGCTCGTGGAGAGCCACTCTGTTGCAGTATGCAGAAAGCATAACCACTATTGAAGGATATCATTTCTGGTTCATTAGCTGTAATAGAAAGGAAAGAATGAGACTCGCAAAATTCGTTTTATGTTGAGCATATTTAATGCAAATTGGAAGTCGAGACGCATGTGCGTCTTCGAATGTGCGTAGTAAGGTGAATTAATGCGCGCGTGAATTGCTTAGCGTAAATAAAGAAGGAGGACTTAAATAAAAGTGCATTTAAAAATTAGTAGGAAACGAAGCATCTTCAGGTTGAGAAAAGAACAAGGAAGCTTATCCTAAAGCGTCTGAGATATATCTTGAAAACAATAAATATAGCAATAGTACATTGGCATACTTTCTTGATGTATTAGCTTGTTCTAATGACGAAACACTTGTACCTTTTATAAGCCAAATAGAAGAAGTCACTGGGCATGTTGTTTTGCTATTCCGACATGCACTCAATATCATGCAATTCGTTAGGACACCCGCTCTTGGGCTTGACTGTACTCCCGGCTTGGTACATTCTACTCTCGTGTAGAGGTAGCTCATGCTTTACAATAGGTTGTGCGTTTCCACTTCAGAGTGAAAACTTATCAACTTTGAACGACAGTGGTTACACTTGAACCCATTCGGTTAATGTAAATGTGAATGAATCCTACTTCATATTTTATTCGATGTTTCACTGTAAGAAAACTAGAGACATTCTGTAGAGTGCATCTCAGAAGTACACAATAGCATCTCATATTCCTGATAATTTCACGAACTCGTTGGTTGGAAATTACTTGGTGTTTTTATCGGCGCGTGGTATAGTTCATTGATTAATTTAGGTGCGTCTTTGGTCCCCAACTCCGTAAGGTAGCGACGCTCGTGACTCATTTCCGTGAGAAATTGTTGGCCCGTCAGTCGCGGTGTCGTCCAGAGCGGTAAATAAAATCTTCAGCAATATTCTCTATTAGTTTAAATCGTCAGCATTAAATTGAAATTACTGCAATGTGTTAAATTCATTCTAATTTTCAACAATGAACTAAAACTTCAGCATTATGTTAAATTGATTGAAATCTTCAGCAGTAAATTAAACCTTCAGTAACGTATTACCCGACTCAGAAGCGTTCGCGCGATTTAGCGTTTTTAACGCTATTCATCTAATTCTCGACGCATTCTTTTCAGCCTTTGATGCAAGTTAGCATAAGATATTCTGCCATCATTCCATTAACATCCATAAACCTGCTCATAGAAGAAGCAAAATTTCTATTTGCATACATACAACTAACGAACCTGGTTTTGGGATTTTCTGGTACTTACGAGCATATCAGGTTTTCGTCGCTGACAGTGCTATGTTTGGGATTTGGGATTTTCTGGTACTCAGATCTTCGTCGCTAACCGTGCAATGTTTGGGATGTGGGATTTTCTGGTACTTAGGTCTTTGTCGCTAACCGTGCAATGTTTGGGATTTTGGATAGAGTAGATCCAAATATCCGAGGCTATGAAGATTGATGCAGTCATGCAGCTTTCTATTTGGACGAGTTTTGTCTGTTTCTTCAATCATAGAAAACATACTGTGCGGAATTGATCATTCTGTACCGATAAGGTGGTGCAGTGCATGAATGTACCTCCGTGTTATGCTTCAACTCGGCAAATGACTACGCAATTCCGTGGAGAAGCCTCCTGCCCCTGAGGCCTCCAAGATCCCGATGTCAGTACTGACTGCTCAGATGTTCGTTGATCTTGTGCCAGTTGATGAAATTTTTTTACCTACTTACCTACAATTTCTTTATTAATATTCAAAATGATTCTGCGTATGAAATTGCTTGCTTTTCCAGCCAGCTATTTCTCGAATACAGCAAGTAACAGCAACACCCTAAGGAAATCTTTACTTCCCGGATAATTTTATCCCTATTCTTTTATCCTAGAAAATTAATAATTCCAATAATTAACAGCCGTACAGATCCATAGCGTGGGAGTTAAAGCTTGGCAGTTAAAATTTTCCTTAAATTTTAAGTTTTTCTAGCGGATGGAATTCTGCTTGCTTTTCACTTTTTCAGCGATGGATTGTTGAATTGCTGCTAAATGGTTAAGTAATTTTATGGTAGTTCAGTAAATACTTTCTGTCTATGGCACTTCCTTATTGTGGCACTTCAATGAATGCTCTCCTGTATCTCATCTTACCTTAAAGCTGAGGAATTTTTTCCAGTTTGTCGATTGAATGTCATTCTGTTTTGTAGAGCTTCACGCAGATGCATGCGAAGCTCCACATGTTTCCCTGGAAAAAGGTTTGATCGGAAAAGGAAAATATCAGGGGGTATAGGATAGGCCATAGGCAATAGCGTTCGGTTAGTTAGGTTTGTCTCTCCTACGCTATGGGGACTGGCGCCCCCAGGGGTACACTGTTAGGTTACCTCAGCTAGGCCTTAGGGACTTCTATCTTTTGTGCCAACTTTGCTACTTTCCACTTATGCCTTCTTCGATGATTATTCTTTATTTTTTCTACCTCTTCTTTCTTAGCTTATTGTTTCTATCTACAGAGAATCTTGTGTGAGAACACACCTGTGCAAAGATACCCCTTTTCCAAAGTTCATACTAAATGGTCCCTTCTTTTCGTTCTCTTGAGATCGTCTTTGGTGTGGCTATGGAGCTTTAGGCTAACTAATAATAATAACAATAATGATTGGAAAAGAAACGTTTGACATATTTTCTTTTAATTGTGTTATTGTTGTGAAGGACAGTGTTCATTTTGGATATTATTTGAGGGATGAGAGTACTTAAAATTCGGAACAATTTCCTGGTCTATCAAAAGTGGACATTTCTGAGGTGTATTTGCCAAAGCTCCTGCACCGTTAGCAGACAGTGCACAAATCTCTACCAAAAGCCAGCGTACAAATTTAGCTTTATTTTTCACGAATATTTAATATGAATTGGCCTCAAACGAAAGCTACTCATTCTAATTTTCCGTCAATAATTTCTAAGTACCTAAACAATTGTTTCTTCACATGAAAAAGTGCATTGCAGCCGCCATTCAAAACACATATGTCTCTGAATAGTGAAGTATGGTATTTTTGAAAGTCGGTGAACGATTGCCTTGGAATCTCAGTGAGCGTACCGAAAAAAGCTATTTTTCGCTGTATTAGTTACCTATGCGATCATTAATTCTGCTCAATTTAAATTTCAGAGCATATTTTGTAGACGGGACAATGAACAGTGCTCTGAACGCTCAGGAGCCATCAAACTCCGAGGTGCGGGAGTCTCGCATCTGTCGTCCTGAATGGCCGACTATGCGACTTACGTTCGTCTGAGGGACGATAAACTTAAGATCTGCCTACGATAAATTTGAGATGAGAGTGCTAGGCTCAGGTCCCTGTCTAAAGAATCACGCAATCGATTATCGTGAATAACGCTTAAACAAAGAGTGTAGTAGGCCCCAGAGCGATGCAGATAAGCCTGGCGCTGGACAGCTATGGGTTGCGGCGAGCGAATGCTACAGACCACAGAAGCGGAATCTTGCTTTGCTCCGCGTAAATCTGGATTATGCTCGACAGATAGGGATCTGTAGCGGATGCTGCCTTATTTCTCCTTGATGTCTGGTGGTGCTGAGCTCATAGCATTCGGCTTGCAGAGATAAAGAAGAGCAACCAAAGATAAGGATTACTAGCGCGAGTAAATATGACTCAAGCATCGCGCAGGGGAAGGATAGCAACCGGAAGCTCCGCAAATTCGTATTTAGAGACAGACAAAATAAAAATAAGGCATAGGGCATAGAAAGATTAGTAACAGATTGGCTCGCATCATATGGTTGACAATCAAGGTAAATTTTGTTACATATGCATAATTAAACTAACTATTGCCCGACCTTTATCAATTTTCGCTGGAAAACTTTATGTTGAAAACCATCAGAACAAGCGGTGGCCCAAATCTCTATGAAAAAATTACTGCTCAGTTCCGTCCCCAAGAT